>CATKHU010000004.1:0-15000 GCA_949752735.1 Lumbricus terrestris
GAGCGCCGCTGCATTAATAGTAGTTCGAAAGTGAGGGCCGTGAGCTCAGCTTGATCAGCCGATTGGAGGTACGATCGCCGCCGGACACCAGCGACAGCGGAGTTCCTGTAGGTAGTTGGGAGTCAGACCCCTTATGTAATGCCAGACTAGCGTAAAAACCCTCTAAGTGATCCCCTGCGGAAATGGAAGCCAGTGAATTACACTCTGCATGTACTTCTTGATGTGGTCAAATTTAAGGATGCGACCTATAAGTCGTGCGTCTGTTAGCATAACTCGGCCAAGACACCCAATTCGCATCGCCGAAAGACCACAAAGGCATGGCAGAGAGTGGCGTCAATTATCTTCACACACTGCATATTAACTGGTTAAGATGATTAATAAAATTATGTTTTACGTACTAATACGTGTCTGATATACACAGCGTTCACTTTAGACACCATTTAAATGTTTAAAAAATGTTGTGTATAAACGTATGTGGACGATGCTGCTGTTTTATTTAATCATATAGTTGGTCTCATTAGTTACTGATTGTTTCTGTTTAATGACACTTAGTCATGACACCCAAGAACGATTTAGAGTCTCCCTCTTCCTTTCTGAAATCTTTGGACTGCATTACCAACATAGTAGAGTATAGGAGCGCACATCGGTTTCCTTGTAAGAGACGGTTGATGGATTTATTACAATCTCAATCCTTCAGTGCAGCAGATGTGGCAGAGGAAGCTGATGATGAACGTCTGTTTAACGCAATACGTAATGATAAACTGCATTTGTACTCTATCGATTATTCCCTCTGCTGTGGTCATGAGCTCCGTCCTCGGGCTCATGACTTCTCTCTCCCGGAAAAAGATAATTACAACTTTATCTCTATAGTGCTGTCTAAAACCTTTTTAAATCTAGCAAGCCTTACAACAAACGCATCAACTAATTTTAACTTTAATCCAGTATTTATTTATGTCACTAATAAACTGAACTTATACACAAAACCTTTACAAAATTAGTCATATGTAACATGCTGCATTCTGCCAGCCTGAAGTGTTGATTAAACGAAAATCGATTGATTGATTGATTTGATTATTTACTATGATGAGACATGGGAGCCAGTCTTTCGACTTAAACACCTTTTAAAAGTTTATAAGGGATATTATATAAGCAACGACGTAAAAAAGTAGAATGACTTGTTTATTCTTGTTTGACATCAGCGTAAATTGTTGTGACTTAATACAGTTCATTAAACACATAAAATTTCCTCTCAAAATTTACTAGATCTGAAAATAAATTAAATAATATCAGCAATTTTATTAAAAGACATGATCATGTCGATGTTTGTTTTTTAATATTGCAGTTTTTCTTGCAATATTGACAGGTAAACACATACAAGTTTGTCTTATTATAAAAAATGCTGATATTATTTTTTTCCACACATCGATGCTGTAACAATGTAAATGTAACAATGTAGATGTTTTTATACAGTACATTACAAAGCGACGGCATTTCAGTTCAAATTCAGAATGGGTTATTATAAGTCGTTTAGGCAACTAGTTGAAACAGTCAACTTAAACACCTTAAAAACTGAGTCATTTATATCACATAAACTTCTGACAGCATTTATGGTTACCTGCCGCACTGGCGTGTGCCAGGCACAATCGTATGCTAAACGAATGGATAAAAAAATCAACATGTATTATAATTTGTATTCGAAAACATTCAATTTCTTTTAAATATGCAAATTTTTTTAAAAACGTTCAAAATACATGAAAATGTTGTTGAGGTTTCCGTAATACATATTCACAGAGGCAGCAAAAATAATCAAAGCTGGTTCCACGTCTTCCGCTAAAACTTTAAAGTAGAATAGCTGACCATGGGCGGAGACCTAGGGGGGGACAGGGGGGACGGTCCCCCCAATGAAAGTGTTGGGGGAGACGGCCCATGCATTTGTCCCCCCAATGTTTGAGGGTGAAGACTTTTTTGGTGGCGAAAATAGAAAATTTCGTCAAGATTTTGGCCGAATGATTAAAAAAAAAGGTCATCAACTTTTTTTGGCGACGAAAAGAACTTTTTTCCCGAGATTTCGTCGGTCGTCAGAAATTTTTCTCAAAATCTCGCATCTTTCCGTCCCCCCCAATTCTCGACCCAGTTCTCCGCCTATGAATAGCTTTATGTGAAAATGGATTATCTATATCTATATATAAGAAAGGAAGTACGTATATTTGTCAGTTATGCACGCTCACACTGATTTAATTGTCACTGATGTAATTGTAACTGTTTCATTTCCTGTTTTCAAGAAACCTGGTGAGACAACGGTGGCTTTTTAGACCCTAAGCATGGTTTTGACCGAGGACCGTGAAGATGGACATTACCATCCTTTATGTGTATAATTAATCTATAAACATGGCACACGCTGCAGATCCCTTGTGCAATGAAGTGCTGGAGATGGATATTCTATGGAATAACAACTTTTTGATGAAAAATCTTATCTTTTGAATTGCTTTCGATTACCATTTTGATCAATCACAACAACTTCTGTCGAATCTCAGTGTTGAATCTCAGTTTATATATAGAGATCATTGCTACTGATTTGAAGGTGTGTAAGCCATCGATGTAACCGATCGTATAATCATCATTAGAAATTCCACAGCTATCAATCAATCAATCAATCAATTTTTTTTATTGGTCCAGATGTATCAAGCACACTAAGATATAAGGCAGGAAAATAGTTACATAAAGCATAACAAGTATCACAAATTAAACAAGCAATAATCAAAGTAAGAACTAATTAGTTAACGCAAATTATAAAAAACCTTTGGGCTAGATTGGGGATACCCCCAGGAATATATAAGAAGAGATTATTTAAACCCAGTGGCTATAGGATAGAGTGATACCAGTGGGAAAAGATAACCCTAAACCTGGAGTGCGTTAAAGAGAAACTCTAAAATACGGAATTAGGACACAAATGGAGACCCAGAAGGGAGGGAATCCCGCTAAGTAGGGCCCCCAAGTAGCTATGAATAATTCTAATTAGTACACACCACAAATTGATGAAAAAATTAACCAAAAGCAACAGGAGATGAAACAATTAAGCCACACTGAAAAACAGCACACAAAGTAGAAAGAGCCCTGAAGATTGTTGATCAGGACACACCTATAACATCAAAGCAATGTGCAGGCACAGAAAACCAACACACAATGCAGAAGCTAATCCAGTACAAAAAGCCAACACACAATGCAGAAGCTAATCCAGTACAAACTATATATTGATATTCAGAATTGTATAGATTCCAAACGACATAAATTTCAATTGATGCGATAATTACGATTAGGATTCGCGTGTAATCCCAGGCTGTATGTGTTATCAAAACGAATGTAATTCCAGGCAACTGGGCCAAACACAGAAAAGGTTCGATTCTTCATGGTCGTAGCATGAGCAAAAGTAACTAAGAGCAACCAACACCCAGGATTTTCCTCTGTGGAGTTATGTTGTATGAAGAGCTCACATTCGCTCATCATATTTATTCACCGACTATAAATTTTTATACCGTGACTCTGTTACACTCGTGCACTCTTCCTTCATCGCAGCAGACTGGACTACTGCTACTCACTCTATGCCAACTCTTCAACGATACTATTTCTTTTAAGAGCGCCGCTAATATGTCGGCGCCCTTCTGTGGGTCGCCCTTTTGTCGGCGCCCTATTGTCGGTGCCCTTTTGTCGGGAGCCCTTTTGACGGGGGCCCTTTTGACGGGGTAACATCCCAAATGCCGTCGACTTAGCAAATCGAAGTCAATAGATTCTATAATATATGTCGAAACGAAAGTGATATATTGACTGCAGCTGCAGGAAACAGCAGCGCAACATTCGCCTGAACCGACGATATTTTTCTGAGCGATTTGTAGGGTTTTGAGTACGATTGGAGAGTTTTGTCAATGTCGCCATTGTGCTAGAAAGTATCAGAGGAAAAAATTTAAGGTTGGCCATCTAGCGAATGCCTAAGAAACGAATAATTAATAAAACATTCATAAGAACTCAACTGTAGATGTGATTTATCTGCTCATCCAGTCTCGATTTGTTCTCATGGAAACGCCTCTGATGTTCTTTGTTGCCATGACAATCCTCGTCTACGTCAGAAAGATTGACAAGTCGTAAGGGATCAATCATTCATTGGCAGATTGATAAATGCAGGGAGTATTCACTATTTGATGGTTTGATAAACTGAAAGACGATTCTGTTTTTGATTAATCATTATTCTAATGCAACGGTTGATTACTAGACTGAAATTATTGATCATTCCGTATTATTTTTTTAGACACAACTTCCTTCTGGTTTTAACTGGCCGGTAGAAACATTAAAAATTAAGTTTCAAAAGCTTTTATACAGTGCTTTAAATCGTTTTTCCAGGTGTCCATTTTCTCGTTTGTGGTTCTTGTGGCTCGGACTCTTTGGTTTCTGTCTGGCGTTTTCTGCCTCATTTTAAGACAAGGACACCTCGCCGTGGATGTCATTTGTCGTTCTTCTTGTTCTTGTGGTTATTGCAATACTCTCGTTCTTGTTGTATTGTCTGCTCCTCTTGTCGTTGCCGCTGATGTTGTTCTTGTTGTTCTCGCTCTTCAGTGCAGTCATTATGAATCAATCAATCAATCAATTAATCAATCAAGAAATCAATCGAGCAATCAAACAATCAATAAAAAAATCAATAAATAAATAAATTAATCAATCAATCAATCAATTAATAAATCAGTCAATCAATCGAACAATCAATCAACCAGAATTTGCTATATACCTACTCAGAGGCGCTCCCGGCCGAGATGAAGCAAAACAAACCAGTCATCGAAAGTTTGTGAAACTGAGAACAGTTTCTTTGTCGCATAATCAATGAAGACCCGATCCAGATTGTTGGACAAACCACAGAGATGATGGTTGTGTGTCCTTAACCCCTGGAGTATGGAGCATTCCATAAGGATGAATGGCCTGATATTATTGCAATTGCATATGCTTTGGTTGTGCCAGTCCCTAGAGTGGATAAAAGAGGAGGGTGACGAGTTTAATTCTTTTTATTAAACGGCTTCGTTAAACAAAAATTATTTACCTTCAGCAGCCTTAATAAAATTATGAATAATGCAGTACTTTTAAACACCTGTAGAATTTATTTGCATTGTATTATTCATATGAGAATTGAATAAACTTATTATTAGCTCTTTTAGCTGTTTTCGTAATAGTGTCAAACGTTGACAAATGAGGTGTGCAACGCTAATTAATAATGATAATTATTGTTTTATCAGTGTCCTTAAAATAATAGTCGACAAAAACGCAGTCATTTGCATCCAATCGTGAGGTTGTATAACTGATCCCATTCTGGTAGTGCTATCAACAAGCGTTGAGAAAATTCTGTACACTTTGCTGAAAGGCTCTTACTGCGAGAAGCAGCAAGAGCCGAGAAATAAATGGTCAGATAAGATAAGATAAGATAAGTGTTCCTATAAACAGTCTCACAAAAAAACAATACGGTCCTTCTTTGACACATGTTAAATACACTGTCATATATATTGACTTGTAGGGAGCAGTGGTGTAGTGATGTGTTCGGTGCATTGGAGCCGGATGATTGTGGATTCGAATCCACCGGATGCTGCCGCAAGTCCTTCACTCGCAATTGATCATGTGTTTCGGAGTGATATTCCTATTCAGTGTCCGCACTGTAACTTTTATTATTACGTTTTTATACAGCGCAGCTTCAAGGAAACTTCTCAGAAGCGCTCCCATTCCAGCAACGTCTATACAAATAAAATTTCAAGTTCGAGGGGATCATAGTGGTGTGACCTCTAAACACCAGATGGAGTGTGATTTGGAGCTACGGAGAAAGAGCGCCGCTGCATTATAGTTCGAGATGGCGGTCCGTGAACTCGGAGGTCAGATCGCCGTCGGACAACAGATGTGGAACAGCGGGGTTCCTGTAGAGCCAGACCCTTTATGCAATGCCATACTAACGTAAACACCATTTAAGTGATCCGCTGCGAAAATGGAAGCCACTGTGTAACAATCTGCATGTAGTCCTTGATGTGGTCAAATTTAATAATTGATAATTACGCTGCCTCCTTAGACACCCTTTACCTGCTGTCATTCGACGCTATAATATTTATAAGGTTTTCCTGCATAAAACATTGTAGTGCCTCTACTTCGATCCTCCTTAGACACCTTTTGTCATCTTTGCAATTAATCTACGTCATTTAATTTTTTTGGTGAAGTGCCAATTCGAATACCATCTTTTAACCTGCTTAATCCCACTTCTTTGTCTATACTCTTTAATGTGTTCTGTCATTTAATTCCCTTCAATCTTTTTGTCCTTATATTCTCCTTAAAGCCTCTAGTGACGGCGATCATTCATTTCGTTCGGTCACTGTTACAAATAAACCAATGTTCAAAGTACCCAATAGCACGGAATTGCTCCATTCCGGAAAAAAGAAACTGTCCTTAAATCATTTCGTTTGGTCACTGTTCTTACAAATTACCAGATTTTGAAAGAACCGAGTAACACGGAACTTCTCCAATCCGCCAAAAGAATGATGAATCTGACCTTAAAACGACCTTACAACAGTCCTCAGAAATGCATCCTTTAGTGTCTTGTACGGTATATACTTTGTCCTCTAAACCCTTTATCCGTTAATTTTCCTCTAATTATTGAGCTCATCACACTTGCGTACTCAACGGCTCTCTCGACAATTTTCATCCTTTAGCTATTAGCCAAGACGATTATTTCTCCATTCGTCAATCCTGTACATCCGCTATCCCACGCGCACGTCCCCGTTTGGTGCCAAGTAGGTTCATATTTGATAAAACGAAAAATGGCTTCTCTTCATTCTCAACTTACATTCTAAACTTTTATTAAGAACTGCACGAAATCATATTTCAAAAAGATTCAAATTGAGAAATAAATTAGTAGGTTCTTATTACGGACATGTTTTAATGATTCAAGCAAATCTATAGTTATAAATAGCCGTATTATTATAGTCTTGTGCATTGTTTCATTAGGTCGCTATTTAAGTCAACGGTAGACGAGCTTCAGTAAAATTTATTGCTTGTCGGCGATCGTCAGAAGTTTAATATATAACTAATATCACAACGGTTTTGTGTATAAGTTTAGTTTATAAGCAACACAAATAAATAGGCGCTTCTTCTGTAGGACTCTTCCCGTAGGCAGGTTCAAGATTCCAACGACACCTTTCTTGTTCATTTAGTGCTTTCAATAAATATTGGGTTTGAATTATTGTTTTGTTGTTGGGTCCAATAGATTGAACATTGAGTCAGGTAGCTAGGGTTTGCTTATGTCTCGCACTTTTATAATATTAAGAACAGTCACTTGAAAGGTGTCTTACACAATCGGTCTAACGACACAGAAAAACTTCAAATCAGCACTTTATACGTGAAAATGCAAATGGCCTTATCAATCCCATTGCGAGTTTTTCGTCAACTTATGTCGAAAATAATCAACAGTTATATATGATTGTTATTTCTGCCAATCCAATGATTAAAAAGCATAAATCATAAGACACAAAAGAGGTGGAACACAAAACGGATTGTTTTTGTATCTTGCTTTTATATAGAATCTTTGACACTATTTTAAAGGTGTCCAATATTACGCAACAGCTCTAACTGTAGAATCAGAGCTGGAGCCGACAACCGCCTTTGCTGACAAAAGATGTCGTTAAACGCTGGATCTAAACGCTCAGAACATACACCGGGTGGTGTTATAATATTCTAGTTATTTTCGACACCTTTTTAAAGAAAATATATGCAATTATATTTTAACTCCGCCACTGGTTGCAATCTGCCAGTGTCAGTCCCAAACTTCGACAAAGGAGGAGGGCGTCGCTAATGGTCTTTGCTACCACACAGTGACGTTAAACTGCAACTACTAATTCTACAGAGGTAAATGAATAGTCAATGACAAAAAATCCTAACGTAATTATGAGGCAGTAATTCATTCTTTCATTCATTCATTCGGACATTTAAGTAAAAAAGACCTCCCCACCATATTTCGTCTATTTCCCTTACCAAACGATTGCACCGGGACGCAAGTGAATTCGTCCAACGTTGCTAGCAGCCTGGCATCTTCACCGCTGCAGCCTCGTCTTTATATATCATATCTACACATAGTCTAAGCGGTACACAAAAGTAAACTGCACTTTTTGAACACGGGTTGTCACTTGGCACAGTTGTAGTTGGGACCCAAGAGAACATTTTTAGAAGGAGAGGCGTCCAAATTTCCCCTTAGAATTCAAAATGGCGGCTTTTTTCAAAATGGCGGCCTGAGGCTAAGAAATTCTTATAAATCATCGTATCATCTTGTGTTTGGTGTCGTTTCTATATATTTCTGACTCGAATAACATGAATCTAAGGTCAAAATCAACTTTAGACATCAAAATTAAGACAAAAGAAGTATTTTTACATTAAAAACAGCAAAATTGCTATTAAAATTTATCAAGTAATTCTTCATTTCCATTGCTTGTTTCCAATTTTTGTGGCATATTCCTTCATAGCTCTGTATGTTTTCTCACTGTTTTGATTATTATGCATCGGAACCATTGGGAATTATCCTTAGAAATGGCGGCTTCTTAAAAATGGCGTCCTGTGTCAAAGACATCCATACAAATTGTCAAGACATGTCAGGTCTAGTGTCGTTTACATATATGATTTTTGACTCGAAGAATACCAATCTAAGGTCAAAATCATCATAGGGCATCAATATAAAGCCAATACGATCGATGTTTTGCAAAACAGCAAAACTGTTTTTATCAAAACAAATATTTCTTTCATTTCCGTTGCTTTTCCTCGGTTTTTCGTGGCATACTTCCTCATGTATATGGGTGGTTCTTGCGATTCTATTTATAATTATTATAATTTATAATTAGACTAAATAGCTAAAAACCCAATAATCATGGTTTTTCATATTTCCGCCCGGAAATGGAAAACGCTCGCACAGCAGTTATGATCAACAGTACAACGATTATGACGATGAAGACGACGATTATGATGATGACGACAACGACGACGTCATTAACCGATCCGTCTCCCTTGGCAACAGCGTCCGGACCTGCGCTGTTACGGATGAGTGATTCGTTGATGACCACGACCACAACCACCACCACCACAACCACCACCACCACCATCACCACCACCACCACCACCACCACCACCACAACCACCACCACCACCATCACCACCACCACCACCACCACCACCACCACTAAAAACAACTTTGTGTCTAGTGTAACGGCCTCTGTTGTCAAATCTGGATCCATCGATCTATTCTCCGCCACTCAGTCAATGTTCGCGCTCTGTCTATATAGAGGAGGAAGGCGGCGTAGCGAGAGCTGTAGTTTGCCAAACTTTTATTCCCATTCATTAATGTTCTTTGTTATCACTGTGTCGAAAATTACTACATTAATAAAACTTATGTCGCTGTTTGCACTTTGGCAATGCCAGGCTCAAGAGTGGACAAAGGAGGAGGGCGACGTGCACGATGTCGTTAGACTGAAGCAACGCAGATGAAATGCTGCACACAATAGATTCATGATTGAACGATAATTTTTAGTTGCGTTGAATCGTTTGACCGGATGTTCAATGTTCAATAAATGACAAGCTCAGCTTCCGTTGATTCTCAACGTTGGGCTTTTAAAAGCCGTTGAAGTCGATAATTGATATTAATTTTTGATTATTTGGTAATGCTCATCGTATACGCGCGATCAAACGATAATTCAGAATATGTAAAATAGTTAGCAACGTTTTAAAGGTGTCTAATATCAGCGTCAATATTGATGCTATTGTAGCAATTTAAGTCCATTTAACGACGCGTTGTATAGGCAATCGCTGTATTCAAGTGAAAACGAATATCAGTTGTAGTGCTTCTATGGTTACCTGTGTATTAAATTGGCAACAAAAGATGTCGCTTTAAACAACTTGTCTCTGTGACAAGTGGATCTTCACGAGATTACTATAAACAACAGCGCTCTTAAAAATGGCCGTCGACATTAAACATCTTTTTACAACGCAAACTACAACGAAACAACGAAATTATATTACATGCCGTCGACATTAGACACCTTTCACAATGTCGATATTGTATTATATCAATTTAATTTGCACAACTTCTCGCCAATGTTGCATACGAGTACTTAACCCTCGGAGGCTAACCTGGAGTGTTTTTTTCACCCCACTGTCAGTATCTGCCCTGAATATTTTTACTGCTTTGAAAGTTTGCCATGCGCTTTTGTGTATCTGTTCATAGATGATTTTGGCTTAATTCCACATTTTTATATATTTTTATATCGAATGCATGGTCACGTGACTGACGTCATATAATGGCAATTGATATTAATAATTTATTTGCGTTGAAGAGGTTTCGACGGTTATCTGCAGCCAATGCAGCTAAACTGATACCAGAATAGATATCAATCTATTGAAAATGATGATAGTGAAGATGATAATGAAGAGTTTGTTGATTGTAATGATAATCTCGTAGCTAGATAATGTTGAAATCGATGATGTCATAGACCTAGCCTATGTGTTGCAATTTTGTATGTGGAAAGCATGCAACAAAGCGTTACCTGTGTGTTATAGATGACGGTAGTGTTGATAATTATTCTACTATTTTAACTTAGTTAGGTTTCATAGTTTGTCAATAATTCTATGCTGAACTTGAATTAAGTGTAATTTTCTTTTATCAAACGTTGTCTACTTTTATATCATAGACCTCAAATGGTGTGCGGTGAAAAATATACCCCAGGTTATCCAATATGTGATTTTTTATAGGTTAGCCTCCGAAGGTTAAACACATAAATCGGAGAAAATCCTTATTACCATCCAACGTCAAGTTGTCTTGATCCAGAAAGCATTAACAGACTTTCCATTGTTTCATGTGATTATCTTTCCTGAGTTGACAATTTGACGCCACGCATAACACTAGCACCAATTTGCATTAAGTGGACTGATGCATAAACGCATTCAAACTCTAGATCTTATGTTTTCCTGCATGTTCTTTTGTTTCAATCGCCGCCCAAATGATAAAACTGATAATTTGCTCTGAAGCCTGCGCAACAAGAGGCTTACAGTTCCTGTTTCAGAAAGTACAAAATTGAAAATTAGATTGAGCTTATTATGCCCAACACATTTTTTCGAACGCAACGGCCTCTGTCGTTAAACCTGGATCAATCCAATTGAATAACTTTGCTCCTGAATGATAGACGTTTATTTACTAGACATTTACCCAACACAAGGATAAATCGTGTTATTGAAAATTGTTATTTTTCATATATCTTTTCTTCAACTATTAAAAAGGTGTCTATAATAATCATCGTCAACTGCAGTTTTACGCTACTGCATTATTGCATTCACTGAAAAGCGTCACCTGTCGATACTCTGGGTCAAAAGAACAAGTCCAAAACCTAATTTAATGCTTCAGTGGACGAATCCGTTTGTCGTATTTGCTCTTGTTAGAGCAAAATATCTCTTATTAACCTGTTTGAGAATTTCTTGTGCTGAAATGTACATGTAGAAGTGATGAATCAAATTTGTACTAAGAATAGCAATCAAGCAAATTTTGTGACAAGTCTTGCAAATGACAATCACTGCAGACAATAAATGAATATAACCAAACAAATTGGTTTGCACATAAAAATGTTTTTACCATTGGACCTTTAACTTCGCCATTAATGAAGCTTGTAACCTTGTAGTTCAAGTTATTAACTGTTAACTATTCTGCTGTTAAATATGAACACTAATGATGATGAACAATAATATTATGTTAAGCCTAAGGCAACGAAAAACAACATTGTTATGACAACGTTATATGGTGTATTTTGGACGCCATGAATTCATTGTTACTGCACTGTATAAGCTGTAAATTGTCGTCAACGGCCTTTGATGTCAAACGACGACGATAAACTTTGGTTTAAATAAATAAATAACTATTGCAACTTAACGCAATCGCCTGATCAAGGTACACTCGAATGCTAAACGAAATGCCAAAAATCAAAATTTACAATAGTTTAGTGTGAATCGGAAAAAAAATCAATTTCCTTTAAATATGCAAAAAAAATTGAAATAAATTTAAAATGCCTGAAATTGTGGTAAGGTGTCCGTAATAAATATTCACAAAGGTAACAAAAAATGATCGGTTTCTTTAAAGCAGAATTGGTCATTCATACCGAAAATAAATGCCCGACGGAATGTATAAATTAATTAATAAACAAATGACATTTACTGATATCTTGTGACAGTAATAACCGTATAAAAGGATGGACCGAAATTTCTGATATCATCATAATTTTCAACACCGAGTGAATGGATTTAGATTTAGATTTGACGAGTGTATAAATAGCAAAGGTTACTTTCATTAAAAAGGTGTTTGGCATCAATCAATCGTGATTTATATTGCGCCCCTTCAAGAAACCTACTTTGCTCGTACTACTGCCATGCAAAGGTGTTCGTCCTCTGTGGTTGGTTCAACAACCTGGAATAGACTTACATTGAAAATGCGATATCTCCCAAGCTGTTCTCATTTTCACAAGCTGTTGAAGACTTTTTTTCACTTGATCTCAGCCGGGAGCGCCGCTGAGTAGATAGGGGCGATTGTAAATTACGAATGATTTATTTATTGATTGATCGATGAGGAATCGAGCCTTTTCTGTGGTTGGTCCAGGGGTCTGGAATGGCCTTCCTTTTGAGCTACGCCTACATCGACAGTTGTGATATGCTGGAGATAAAAAAGCTGTAAGCTCAATTAGCCACGATGAATTTACTGCCAAGTCATCGTCGTCTTCTATGTGATATTCAAAAATTATTAGACATTCCCGCATGATTGTTGATGAAAATAAAACACCTTTATATACATTTTAATTTGTTTTGAGCCCTTCCGGCTGTCAAAAGACAACTCAGTGAGCATGGAAATGTAACCCCACATTCTTTCTATGGAATGGTATAATTTTTGTCTCTTCATATTAAAGCGCGGAAAAGTTATAGTCGATAATCTAGGGGAGTATCCACCCCCTGGTACCTAGGGTATATCGGGTATAACTTTTGAAAGGTATGGGGTATCATCAAACTTTTTGGCTCAAAATGTGTTCCAATGAACCCTCTACTAACAGCTACCTATAACGTCAAAATTGTATTCCACACGGAACAAGTTTGATTTTGTAAGCGTTGAGATTACGTGTCTCGAATTGAGGATCTCTCTAGCAGAACATTCGTTTAACGCCGATTTTCGCTCGGAGAGAATTTGCGTATTATTTTATTTTTATTTTTAGCTGTGTGATACAAAATTATGTCTAATCAATTTGAGTGTATAATGCTTTTGCGTCTTGAGGATCAGAGTAAGGATAGAATGAAGTTAATCATTCGTAACGATAGATATGCAAGAGTTTTTGGGAAATTGGAGAATGAGTTTAGCGTTTGAGTTTCAACTGATGAAGAAAGTCTCGGTGAGTTTATGAGTGAGTAAGCAAAGATCAATTTTGAGTAGACAGGTCATTTTCAACGTACACTGCTGAATAATGGGGATAGACTTTGTAGCATCGCCTGTCAATGAACTGGTGATTCCTCGTACACATCACCATCGTGAAGCGAGCGTCAGTTGTAGCTGCTAACAACTGACGGGCCGTTTTTGGCTAATCCTCATTAACCCTTATAGGGTCACCGGGGGGTAAAAAAATACCCCCAGCTCGGTTTTTCACGGATATTTTTATCCCTGAAAATAATTGAAGAATTCGCTTCTATGACTTTTCCTAAATATGTTTCCTGCACAGAATGCATCCAGTTTCATTATTTATTCATGCACCCAAATCAGCTATAAAGTACGAAAATGTACCACTTTATGGCTATTTTACTCAGAAATTTTTAAACATACAATTATGCAAGCTTTACACATGAGTTTCTTGCTGTTACAATATCTCCTTATCAGTATCTGGACATTATAATAGAAATCGTTTTGGTTTTATAAAATTAGGATGTATAAATGAAATTGTCTACAGCAAATCACGCGAAGTTAATGTGGCTTTCATGAAATTATTTGACCAAGAAATTATTAAATCATATATTCATTAGATACAGAACTTTACTGCATGATAGCCAATTCAAGAACCTGGCCGCCATTTTATCCCAATTGTGGTTTCCTTGCAGTGCCATATAAGTGAAGTTGGTTCCATCGCATTCCTTACTTCGAAAGAAGAAAGCTCTTAAGTGCTGTAATATGCCGAGCAAATTTCTGCCCAGGGTAACGGCCTCTGTTGTCATACATGTAGACCCTGGTCAAATCGGATCCATCCATCGCATTCCTTGGCCTCAAAAATGCTGATGTAGACCCTGAGATCATGTTTCCATTGCACATATGACTTCGTTAATAACCATTTTAATATGCTGGCCGCCATTTTGTCCGCCATTTTGATTTTCGTGCAGTGCCACATATGTGCCAATGGTTCCATTGCATTCCTGGACTTCAAAAATGTTGATTTAGACTCTGAAATCATGTTTCCATTGCATACATAACTTCACTTATAGCCATTTAAGATTCTGGCCGCCATGTTGTCCGCCATTTTGATTTTCGTGCAGTGCCACATATGTGCCAATGGTTCCATTGCATTCCTGGACCTCAAAAATGTTGATTTAGACTCTGAAATCATGTTTCCATTGCATACATAACTTCACTTATAACCATTTAAGATTCTGGCCGCCATTTTGCCCGCCATTTTGATTTTCCTGCAGTGCTGCATATGTTAATTTGATTCCAGTGCATTCCGCGAACCTTCCATAAATAACTTCTTTTAGTTTTATACTTGAAAATCGGAGTTTATCATAGGAATCTTGCGAATCACAGTGGGGGTATTTTTTCACCCCCAGGTGACCAAAATCGGTTGAAAAAAATCGTGACCCTATAAGGGTTAATTCAATGGCAGCAATTCACCATCAACAGTACTGTCTATTTTAACATAAACAACATGACGAATGGGTGCCCTAACTTTA
>CATKHU010000004.1:20000-29395 GCA_949752735.1 Lumbricus terrestris
AATAATACGGATACATTGAGAATATTCAAGATAGTTTTGACAGTTTTGTAACAGCCGAGATGAAAGACATCATCATTCGACGGTGTCGACCCGCTATTCCGAGGGTCCACTATTCCGAAGGTCCACTATTAGAAATTTCCGCTACATTTTGTTCGTTATCCTTGGTGGTTAGCCAGGTTAGGGTTACGGTGGGTTAGGGTAAGGATTGGGTTAGGGTGGGTTAGGGTTGGGTTAGGGTGGGTTAGGGTTAGGGTTGGGTGGGTTAGGGTTATGGTTAGGGTTGGGGTGGGTTAGGTTTAGGGTTAGGGTTATGGTTAGGGTTGGGGTGGGTTAGATTTAGGGTTAGGGTCATGGTTAGGGTTATGGTTAGGGTTGGGATGAGTTAGGGTTAGGGTCACAGTAAGGTTTAGGGTTAGGTTTAGGGTTAGGGTTCGGAATAGTGGACCCTCGGAATAGTGGACCCAAACCCATTCGACATGCAGACCAGATAGCAACAGCTATCGGACTATGTATGACAAGCTTACGTGTTTACATGTTAGGTTTAGTCCTATTCCATTATCTGCTATAGATATTTTCTAGAAAACAGTCATGCTGACTCTGATAATATTCAGTACTAATTTTACTAAAATTATGGTTTCTTTATTTTGATTTCCAAATTTTATGCATGGACTACTATTGCGACGATGAACATGTATGACAAACCGTGACAATTAATGTAACTAAACATTTAATTTCAAATTCATCATAAAACTTATTTATATTGCATAAAGAGACTGAAACATTGTTGTTTTGGGTTACTCTGATATCATCTTACAAGATTGGCACATAAAAATTACTATTTCTTATGAAAAGCCCACATCAAAACGGGGGGTCTGGCCAGACCCCCCCCCTTGTCCAAATTAAGTTGTATTTTAGCTTGTTCGGATGAGGGTTAATAAGGATACTAGACAATGATTAAACTACATTATCAAAGCGTAGATGCTTACGTCAAACGCTGCTTTTTTTAGCGACCCATGAAATCCGGACTGCAAAAGCGCCGGACTTTAAACACCTCTAAAACGGTGTCAACCACTGTTTTTATGCGTATGGGACCGGAAGAAAAGCGCAAGCCATAGACACCTCTAAAACGGTGTAAACCGCTTCTTTTATGCGCACGGGACCGAAACAAAGCTTATATGTTGTTTTTATGTTAACATCATAAAATGCGCAAATGTATAATAATATTGGTATCAAACTTCGGAAAAAGGAAAAGAAAACAGAGAGAAAAAGGACAAAACTGCTGAACAGTTGAACAAAAGAGAATGGACATACGTTAACACATGTAAAGACGTAAACAGCCTTTGTAGCAACAAGAAGTCGTTAAACTCCTGATTAATAAAGCGCAGGCCAAAACACCTCTAAAACGGTGTCAACCGCTGCTTTTATAAGCGACCCGTGAAACCCAATAGTCGAACCAGAGTTTTTAAGAAATTTTTTGAACTGCACAACTTCCATGGGCGAAGTTTGGTTGCCGATCTAGGGGGGCTAAAAAAAATTTCTCGACCAAAGCAGTTGATGACCTTTTTTGGTCATCGAGTTGAAAATCTCATAAAAACAGATCATTTTCCGAAAAGTGAAAGTTCTTTTTAAAGTCCATTTTTTTAATTTTCCATAATTACAATTATAATTTTAAAAAGGTGTGCAATTGCAAATGTGTGCCAAAATTAAATATTTCAGTTTTCTCAAAAACCTGACGTGCCACAAGAAAAACAAAACACCACTGCATTCAGCATTATTTGCAATTATAGTAAAAAAAAAGGTGTGCAATTGTAAATGTGTGCCAAAATTAAATATTTCAGATTTCTCAAAAACCAGACGTGCTACAAGGAAAATAAAAAAACTATTGCATTCAGCATTAATTGCAATTATAGTTTTAAAAGGTGTGCAATTCCAAATGTGTGCCAAAATTAAATATTCCAGTTTTCTTAAAAACCTGACGTGCTACAAGAAAAACAAAAAACACCACTGCATTAAGCATTAAATGCAATTTTAGTAAAAAAAGGTGTGCAATTCCAAATGTGTGCCAAAATTAAATATTTCAGTTTTCTCGAAAACCAGACGTGCTACAAGAAAAACAAAAACACCATTGTAATTGCAATTATAGTAAAAAAAGGTGTGCAGTTCCAAAAGTGTGCCAAAGTTAAATATTTCAGTTTTCTCGAAAACCTGACGTGAAACCAAAAAAACAAAGCACCACTGCATTAAGCATTAATTGCAAATATAGTAAAAAAAGGTGTTCAATTGCAAATGTGTGCCATAATTAAATATTTCAGTTTTCTCAAAAAACCTACGTTTTGCAAGAAAAACAAAAACACCACTGCATTCAGTATTAATTGTAATTATAGTAAAAAAAGGTGTGCAATTGCAAATGTGTGCCAAAATTAAATATTTCAGTTTTCTCAAAAACCTGACGTGCTACAAGAAAAAAAACACCACCGTCACAAGGATTAATTGCCATTATATTAAAAAAAGGTGTGCAGTTCCAAATGTGTGCCATAATTAAATATTTCAGTTTTCTCAAAAAACCTATGTGTTGCAAGAAAAACAAAAACACCGCTGCATTCAGTATTAATTGTAATCATAGTAAAAAAAGGTGTGCAATTGCAAATGTGTGCCAAAATTAAATATTTCAGTTTGCTCAAAAACCTGACGTGCTACAAGAAAAACAAAAACACCACTGCATTATGCATTATATGCAATTATAGTAAAAAAGGTGTGCAATTCCAAATGTGTGCCAAAATTAAATATTTCAGTTTTCTCGAAAACCAGACGTGCTACAAAAAAACAAAGCACCACTGCATTCATTATTAATTGCAATTATACTTTTAAAAGGTTTCAATTGCAAATGTGTGCCAAAATTAAATTTTGCCCGGTTGTCTTTAACAAAATTAATATGTCTTATGAAGCTTTAAATTTCAAAGCAACGTTCACAAACTGAAAAACTTTCCTTTTTCCGCGTCCAAATATTTATGCAACGTGGAGACACATGAAATAATTATGCGGAATTTTTTGAAGCGAGAGCTTGAAATGTTACCGTTACTGTGTGGATATTTATTAAAAATTTCCAAGTTCTCACTTTTGATATCTTAAATCACGACTTTCAGATATGAAATGATGAGCCATTTCGTTAAAACGACGTCCTAAAATGATACTACTGCAATGTGGAAATTCAAAATTTTTTCAGGACTTAAACGTTCACAAACAGCTAGCAAACAAGAGCCTGTAACGTGCTCTAGTCAATGTCAACAGCCAAAAAGCGTTGGTTTCTGGGGCTCCGCCCCAGGCCCCGCTGGGGGAGCTTACCACGCTCCCCCAGACCCCCTGGTCGGTATATGCTTCGTTCATGCATTCGGCGATTGCATTATGACCGCACTTGGAAGAAAATGTTCTAGTTGCGTCACTGGGAGGAAGGAAGGGCTTGGGGCTTCAGCCCCCCCAAACCTGAAATCCTGGCGCCGCCACTGCCTGCATAATAATAATAAGATTTATAATTTATAATTTATTAATATCACTGTTGAGATCCTTAGGGTCCAATGGATTCACTGAGGCCGCTGTATTGGTTAGGACCACAACAATACCCACTGCATTTATGCAAAGTAGGCTATCCTCTATTTATTGGCCCCGTAACAAAACGGCGCAGGACAAAACGGCGCCGACATAACGGCGCCGACAAAACGGCGCCGACATAACGGCGCAATTCAGAGTAGGCTACCCCGACAAAACGGCGCCGACAATTTTGCGCAGTACAAAGATTATGATACCCGTCTAGTGATTGTTTGCTTATTCAAGAGCAAACTCACTACGAATTCAAGATTATGAGATGTCGTTCCGGATTCCGGTGACACGAAACGGAGTATCCCCCTGAGAGCTATCCGGGGGGGATGAATTAATCTATCCCCCTGGATGGAATTAACCGGTCTATACTATCCGTGAGGATAAATCATTCTATCCCCTTTTTTGAAAAATGCGCATAATAAAAACATTTATGCTGTAATCAAAATTTAAAGTGACTCTAATTGTTTCAAGTGTCCTAAGCAATGCTCAGATAAAGGCAACTCGAATTTATTTAGTGACTCTGAGTGTTTTAAGTGTTTTAAATGTTTTAAGTGCTCTAAAAACAGGGCAAAACAAATTATCTAGTAGGAATAAACATACCTGTTAGTGTCATTGTTAAAAACAAAGCAGATGAAAATTAATTTGCAAAACAAAATACACGCGGAAGCGGTTTTTTCGACTTTTTTAATTTGGGGGATACAATTAATACGGGGGATACTCTATTTCGTGACACCGGCAACTAGGGGCACACTCAAGTCAGAATACATATCTATGCGTTTAAAATAGAAGTCGGATTGATACAAAATCATTTTTTCTTAAATAGAATCCATATTGATGGAAAAATTTCGATTAAATTGAAGCTGGATTGAAGAAAATAATCTTGCTTAAATGGAAGCTGGCTGAATGGAAACAGTCTTGCTTAAATGGAAGCTGGATTGATGAAAAATAATAGAAATTTAAATGGAAGTTGGATTGATATTTAGAATATATTTTTACTGCTTCTGCTATTAAACTACTAAAAACCATTGTTTTTTTTAGTTCAGCTTGCGCCGTTATGTCGGCGCCGTTTTGTTACCGCGCCGTTTTGTTACCGCGCCGTTTTGTCGGCGCCGTTTTGTCCTGCGCCGTTTTGTCAGCGCACCCTATTTATTATTCAACAGTTTAACCACATCATAATTATAACTATGAAACAAACGAAAAAGTTCTGGAAAGGATTGGAGAGGAAAGAACAATGATTAAAAACAATCAGAGAAAGACAAAAGAAATGGATTGGGCATACGCTAAGAGGAGACAACCTGTTAAAAGCGGTGATAGAAGGAAAAATGGAGGAGAAAAGAACAAGAGGAGACCACGTCAGATGATGATGGATACGATGATGACGAGGAATGGATACCAAAGACTAAAAGAAAAGGCCCAGCGGAGGGAAGAGTGGTGACATTGGACAGCCGAACCTGCCTAGTGGCAGAGAACCAGAAAAGAAGAGATAACTACACAGGTTTTGACGACTTTAAAGTATTCAATGTATTTCAGTTCACTTTTGTTTAACTGTTCAGCAGTTTCTGTTTCTACGACTGGTACATCGACGTCCACGGTTACCTAGCAACCATATAGCATAATGGATATCCATGGCTACAAAATATTGCGCAATATTAATTAATCCACATGCAAATGCATAATAACGCTGGCCAAACACAAACTGTGCGCTAAAGCAAAAGCCCAGAGTTTCTGGAATCAGAACATAATATTTGAATATCCTTCAAAAGGCATGTCGTGGTATACAATTATGAGAATTTGTAAAGAGACACGAAAACTCTTAGCGTGACAACTCCGAGCAAATAATACATCTTTCAAGCAGCGAATGACTGAAGATGACATTCTCATTAAGACATTACCTGAGACTAATATCGAAGGGATTTTAAACCACAACCTCTCAGCCAATCAGATATCGTATAAATGTTTTTTATGCGTAACGGTTGATGTATGGGATTCTATTCGGGTAAACAGCAGGATATGTTTTTGGCTTTCATAGTCTCCATGGTAACATTCCTTCTTTTGATAATTCTGAACAACCTCACTGACTTGACGCAGCGCTCGTGAATAATCGGTGCCCTGCTCTCAGCTGCCATGTTGCTCTTTGGAAATTTTACCGTTTACACAATGTCATCTAGTATTGCAAACAATAATGACGCGTTTTTGTCGTTTGATTTTAAACACCATATAAACTTTTGAAAATTATATTATATACTTTTCATGGGCGCGCGTAGATTAACTCATGGAATATGGAGCAAACCGACAATCCGACACGATGGATGGCGTGATATTAATGCAATGTCTATGCTCTTGTTGTGCCAGTCCCAAGAGTGAACAAAAGAGGAGGGTGACGAGTTTAATTTTAAACAACAATCATAATTCACCTGCAGACTAAATTTAAAAAAATGAATTATGCAGAACTTTTAAACACCTGTAAAATGTTCAAATTTCAGGAAATCATTCATTTATACACTCACAATTATAACTGAGCACCGACGATTTTTATTAATGAGCAATGTTGTTCAGAAAATGGATGATAACAACGACGAAAATGATGATGGCGGCGGCGACGACGTCGATGAAAAGTATTACCATTGCCACAAATAAGAATGAATAGTGTTCTCTAATTATTACATTGAAATTCCGTTGGTGCTCGTGCGCATATAATTGCATTCTTTCAATCTCTGAATTGATTTCTAAGTCTTCAGTCCTTCACTCGCAATTGCTCAGCGCTTCGGCGTGAAATTCATACATACATACAGTGCTGCCTCTTCACTGGTTGCAACTATCCTTGACACCACTATGGAACTGAACCAATGGATGTCTTCTAACCGTCTTCGCCTTAACTCTGATAAAACCCAATTCATCTGGCTTGGTGGTAGAGTCCAGCTCGCCAAGATTTATATGGAGCTCCTCAGCACGTTGTACCCAGATATGCAATTTTCTCCAACTGTTCGTGATCTGGGTTTTACTCTGGATCCAATTCTTTCTCTTACTGATCATGTTAACCGAATCTCTCGAACATGTTTCTATCACTTGCGACAATTGCGTACTATCCGCCACTCACTCTCCCTTCAAGCGGTCAAGGCGCTTGTTCATGCTTTGACTTGCTCTAGAGTCGACTTTGGAAACTCTGCCTATGCTGGTCTCTCTTCTCTTAACCTCTCTAAGCTTCAGTCTATTCTTAATGCTGCTGCCCGCTTAATTGCTGGTCTTCCCAAATTCTCTCACATATCTGATTTTATTCGGGACACTCTTCGTTGGCTTCCTGTACCTCAGCGCATTGAGTTCAAGATCCTGACTCTTATGCGCAACTCTCTTCTCGGGGTAGCCCCCCTTATCTTCGGGCATTGTGTAACTTGGTCTCCACTCTTCCTGGCCGCTCTGCCCTTCGATCTGCTGCCAATGGCCTTCTAGTTGTCCCGCGCATGCGTGGAGCTACGGCCCAGTCCAGAAGATTCGCATATCTTGGTCCTACTTCTTGGAACCGCCTTCCTCACAAGCTCCGTTCTAAGCTTCTTGGCCTTTCTCTTCCCCTGTTCCGTAAACGTCTGAAAACTATACTATTTGTTAGCGGTGAGCACTAGCTTGGGTCGGGAGCGCCACTGAATATGTGAGAGGCGCTATATAAATGTTCAATTACTATTACTATTACTATTACTATCAAAATGTGATAACAGAGCGTGTTCAACGATAAAGGCAGTGCATGGATATGATATAATTTATGATATATGATATAATGGATAGGTCTAAGCCTGAAGGGAAAATCCCTCATTATATTAAAGGGTCACTAGGTGCAAGTTAATCCTGTAAGATGTTGGGAGATCACAGAAGAACAGCAAGAGCGAACATAGAGAGAAACGAAACTTCTTTGGCCAACGTTGTAAGTGCTTATATAGCGTCTGTTGATAGCAGGTGAAAGGTGTCTAAGATAATAATATAATAATCTTCGTTTACTGACATTCAATCTGACAGACCGCAGAACAATTACATATACAGAACACAACTGGTTACAGTTTACCGCTATGCGATTGAAACAGTTCGCAGGAACACAAACTACTGAACACATAAATCTGAACTACTAATGAGATGTGGCGGAATTAAATTTTTGGCGTTCTGTTTATAGTTTAGATACACGATCTCTCTCTTTCATAACCGCATTCTCGATCGGATAAGATACATAATGGGTTCGAGAGTTTCATATTATTATATATAGTCCTGGGTAAACCTATTTTAAAGGTGTTTAATGTGGACTGATTTTTTCACATTACTGCACATGATTGCTGATTAGCGACATCTGTCCTCACACTGTACCTCTTGCTGCTCTTGCACTTTATTAAAACTGGCTGTAGGGGCATGAATTATTTATCCAAATGAATAAACAGTTCTTCTGTGGCTATAGCAAACTTAGAATATGTGCACTGTTGTGCGTGCATATAAGCCTCACTGCTATCTCAGACCTCCATAGTAACCCTGTGCTGATATCTCTTTTAACTGATCAGTCAACTGACTAGACGTAGCATACGTTGATAAGTGGATGCCCTGCACTCAATTAACTTATGGCGCATTGCAATTTTCTCCCACTTACTGTAACAGCTATTGCTAAATGATAGCTTTAAACAGCGTTGAACTCAAAAACACCTTTCAAACGTTTATATCTTTGTTATATTATATAATAACAACACACGCGTTATAATAACTTATACTTTGACATTAAAATTAATGCTAAAACACATCCTTCCTATTGAGCAATGAGCAGGGCTACGCGTCCAAATGCATAATTTTCGAAAGTTAAAAACTAACGATGTCTAATTTGTTAACCAAAAGTCACGAAATAAATTAAACGCCGAAGTTGTCCCTGTCTATTTATAAGTCCCTTCGCGAACTTCAAGGCTTACGACGGCGTTAATGCCTTTGGAACATACTATCAAAGTACTGATATTTTTCATTTGGATCTTCTATTACACAAAACACATTGGGTGCAAATAGCATAATACTTGTTCTAAGCGTAGTGGGAACAAAACAACTTAACGCTTGATCACTATAATAGTTACTTTAATGCTTGTCGTAGTATCACTGAGAGCAATACCTTAACGCTTATGATAATTGCGTTGAGTGCAATACGCTAGTGATAAGTGCACTGTTTGTAATTATTTCTGAACACTTGTCATAGCAACACTTTCACATTTATTATCCGTAAAAAGCACAATTGACCTTTTAAAGAGGCGCTCTGTAAATCCGTATTTAAAAATGCAATAAAATGCAATAAAAATAAAATAACGTTGACTATCGTGGAAATTGCATCGATGTGAGAAATTATAAGATGACGTAACGGATCTACATGTATAATACTATGGAAGTGACTTGTTTGATGTTTAACAACACTGTGTCACAAGAAAGATGATCAGTGTCGCCCTCCTCCTTCCTCTGATCTCGGGATTGGCTCTGCCATAGATCGAGAAATGGTTTTGTTTCACTACTGAAGTAAGCTTACAGTAACTGTTGACTAGTGTTTCACTGTTTCTTTCTTTTATGGGCACTCAGAACTTTGTAAGGCGTAAAATTGGCCATTTCCATGTATTCATATAGTAGAGAATAACGTTAAAAGGGGTGTGATTTATGATAATGGGTCCTTCCATTTTAACATTTTGACATTTTATAAGACACGAAGTTATAGTTTCAGTTTAACTACACTATGTAATAAGAAAAGCCGGAAGGTTCGAGGTTCGAATCCACCTCCCGCCGAAGCGCTGAGCAATTGTGAGTGAAGG
>CATKHU010000005.1:0-14425 GCA_949752735.1 Lumbricus terrestris
ACATCTATAAAGACAGAGAGAGGAACACACATGTATAGAGCCGTATACCAATACAAAGTAAGGTAGCGATAACAAAATAGGAATTGAAGGCAAGGATAGAGGATAGACGGTGGGGGGAAAGAAAACGGACACAGTGAGCATGACACCACCACCGCATTATCACCGTCACTACAACCGCCACAGCAACCGCACCACCATCATCACCGACATCACCGCCACCACCATCACCACCCTCGCCACCATTACAGATGCAACCACCACCGACACCACCAACAACATCTCGGCAACAGTCACCACAATCGCCCCATCACATATTAAGGACAACACCACCCGCAACATCACCACCACCGCCGCCACCGCCACATCACATCACCACCATCACCACTGCCGCCGCCACCGTTATCACCACCGTTGACACCACTATCACAAACATCCCACCGCACCACCACCGCAATCACTAATGCCGCCATCCCAATACCAATTTCAACACCACCACCATCTCAGACTACCATCACCAACACAATTGCCACCATCACCACTATCACCGCCACCCCACCACCACCACCACAAATACCAGAGTAACAACACCATAACACCCACTACCACCGCTACCACCATCGTCACTGCCAAAACCACAACCGCACATCCACCACCACCATCGCAATACCCCCACCGCCACAGCAACTGCAGCTGTCACTTTTACTACTACCACCACGACTACGCCTACTCTAACTTCGTCGTCAGTCTCATCGTCGTCGTCAAAGTCTTAATCATCATCATCGTCGTCATCATCATCATCATCATCATCATCATCATCATCATCATCATCATCATCATCATCATCATCATCATCATCATCATCATCATCATCATCATCATCATCATCATCATCATCATCATCATCATCATCATCATCATCATCATCATCATCATCATCATCATCATCATCATCATCATCATCATCATCATCATCATCATCATCATCATCATCATCATCATCATCATCATCATCATCATCATCATCATCATCATCATCATCATCATCATCATCATCATCGTCGTCATCATCATCATCGTCATCGTCATCGTCATCGTCATCATCATCATCACCATCATCATCATTGTCATCACTACTAATACTATACATCTGCACCGTTGTCATCTTTCTCATCATCGTAGTAGAAGTCTTCGTCATCATCACGATCATCATCATCATCATCATCATCATCAAAACTATTATCATCGTCCTATTCACCAGCATCAACAGCATCGGCATCATCTTCATAGTCATTGTCATTATCGTCGTCGTCATCATCATCAGCTGCATCATAAGTACTACCAATTTCACTGCTACTATTGCTGCTACTCCTGCAACTATTCCAATTACTAATACTTTTATTATTACTACAACTACTACAACTTCGAGATCGTCATCATCGTCGTCGTTATCATCAATATTATCATCATCATCATTCATCAACATCATACCTATCGTCGTCATCGTCATATCTACTATCACCATCATCATTATTATCATCATAATCCTCATAATCGTCATCATCATCATAGCTACTACCACCGCCTCTGCTACTGCAACTGCTACTATTTCCACTGCTGCCACTACCTATACTCCACAGGCGGCGTTTTATGGCGTCGCTGTTTAGAAAGTGTTCGCTAGGGGACAGCCCTATACTTGTCAGTTTTACGGTCAAAAACAGTAAATTCCACCTCCGAGATGTAATTACGGTCTAGAATCTCCAGATAATCGTCTTTTAATGTCTTACCCAGTAGCCGATCGGCTTCTAATGTCTTACCCAGTAGCCGATCATTGAATGTCATTGACATTCACCAATTACAGGGAGATCTAGTAGATCCCACCGTGAATTTGTACAGTGCATGTAGGCTTTCTTTTCCCCAATTGCTTCGATTCGCCGTTCTTTGGCCTTCGTGCAGATGAGGAGGAGCAGTCCTTTAAGCGGGCCTCTAGACACAGCCGCGACAATGCTAAGTAATCGCAACCGTAATCATGAATTTATATAGCGCCACTATAAGAAAAACGCATCAGAGGCGCTCCCGATTTGGCAGCACCAAACAACAATCAAGGAGAATGGTGTGGACACGCTTTGCGGAAAAGGGCAAAGAAAGGCGAAGAAGCGTCAACTTTTTCATTTTCTTAGCGTCAGTATATAGGCCTACATATATATATATATATATATATATATATATATATATGTTTAGAGTTGAAGTACTACGAGGGATGCGAGGAGGAGAAGAAGAAGTATAATAACAAAGACCATTGGCGACGCCCTGCTCCTGTATTCAGGCTTGGGACTGGCACCGGTAGAGTGCAACCAGTGGCGGAGTATCCTGCCCGTATCATCACCCCGTCGACTTATGTAAACAGTCAGCGTAGGTCTACTGAGCGGGGTTGGGGGAGGGGAGGGCGCAGATGAAGCAGGAGCCTCGAACCAAATAATATCTGCCCTGGCATGGATTTGAACCCCCAACACCTCTCGCTTCACAGTCCGGTACTTTAACCACTACTCTATCCAGCGCCCCGTATACAACCCCCATAAAAGCAAACACCCTAAAGCCAGCAACGAGGGCGATAGAAGTAGCAACCCATAACCCCTTCTGCACAGATGGATATTAATCTGTGTAGATACTCCAGCTTCCATCATAAAGATGATCAAAGGAAAGCTGGAAAGAGACTATATCAGTCTCGTAAGATTAATGTAGACCAGTGAAGCAGCCATGCGAAGCAGTGCGTCTCTGTCTCGGCTTTATTAAGACATGCACAAGTGGACATTTATTTCTCTACCATGCACCACTAATCAAGCAGAGCCGACAGACAGCGTTTCATATCAAAGCAATCATTTCACGCCCGTGCACCGATTGCTGTGTGAAATATGATCGTTATTATTATTATTATTATTATTGTTGTTGTTGCTGTTCTATCGGAATAATAAATAGCATTCTATTGAGCGAGTGATTTACACGTATAATAGTTATTGTTAATAATATGGTCTTGCTAACAAAGAATTTACGAAAATACTGTATCGTTTCGTTTAAGGCACTTAGATCACTATAGATATATACAGTATATAATGTCGCATCATTTACCCATTTGGGTGTTTTGCTGAACAATGTTAAATGACACAGTCGAACTGTTCGCCTCTCTGGCTGTCTGTCTCTGTGTCGCTTTCTGCATGTGCCTGCTTGTCTATATGCGTGTACAATTGTACACATACATGAGTAATATGCATGCATATATTCATAGACGAATGTACGTAGACATGTAAATGTACATGCGCGCGTACATAATTATGTATACATGCACGCATGCGCAATTGCGCATGTATGTATGTATGTATGTATGTATGTATGTATGTATGTATGTATGTATGCATGTATGCATGTATGTATGTATGTATGTATGTATGTATGTATGTATGTATGTATGTATTGTATGTATGTATGTATGTATTGTATGTATGTATGTATTGTATGTATGTATGTATGTATGTATGTATGTATGTATGTATGTATGTATGTATGTATGTATGTATGTATATATGTAACTATTCATGTATGTTGTAGTCTGCCTACATATGCAGGGATGCATTGAAGCAAGATGGTCATCAAATGTATACATGACTATCAGGCTTAACGTAATTCGCTGATTGCGTTACTTTGTGCAGAAACAGCTGCATCCATGGTCTGAGGTCGATCTTTGTCGTTTTATGCTCTTTGATGTCACGTGATCTTATTGCAGTCCGTCTTCTATTCAGTCGGCAAACGATTATCTCCGTATATATCGCTCCGAGAATCTTCTCTTTTCCTACTTCTCGCTTTTCCATGCTTTCAACTTTGCTCTTCATACTCTCGAAGGCATCCCAATTTGCCTATACGCATTATATCTAAACTTTCCTTCGACGTTTTTCAAATTCTCGCACTGTTTAGTTAGCCTACATGTATCTCGCACGCGTCTTCCACGTATTCCATTTCCAGATGACGTTTGTTTTGGAATCACAAGAGTGATCCTGCGCTAAAAGCATCCACTTCATTCTTCGATGGTCTCCATCTTTTCAAACACCGTTAGAATCGTTAGAATCTGAGATTCCGAAACGAGTCACTTCCACCAGCGATCACGAGACTCAATTCTCTCTCCATCGACGACCGGAGCATAAGCGAGCGGCGTCGCCTTTTCCAGACTACAGTTCACACAATGCGCTGATCAACGCTCCACTTCAGCAGATGTCCTCGCTTCTTGACCTTCACTGAACCAACTCCAGGACACAAAAACAGATTCGGTCTGATGCTACCAGTTCCCTGCCCGAAGGCCGCGTAACCACAACCGCGACAAGAGGAACCAGACGCCGCACACGGTCAGCGGAGTCCGGCATGAGCCACCACGCCTCATTGTCGTTCACATCACGTCCATCTCTGACTCCTCCTACTCCTCCACGGACTTCCGCTTTCCGTTACGTCGACGAAAACCGGAAGTGATGCGGATGTGTTGTTCCGGCGTCCGTCCATCCATCCATCCAGCCAACCAGCCAGCCTCCGTATCCGTATCGACCCTCGACCGTCATCACTCATCCGTCGCTCGAGTGCCGTGTGATGTCGACGCTCATCCACCACCGTCACCGTCGCCGCTCTCCGTGTTTGTCTTCAACTCCGCCAATCGATCGCAGTCGTCGTATATATGTATATACGCCTAACGCCCTAATGACTTCCCGTCTTCACCTTCCTCCTCCTCCTCGTCGTCCTCCTCCTCTTCCACCTCTTCCCTCTCCACCGTTCAACTCTTGCACGACGATTCCTGGCACTTGCAGTTCTTAATCCACATGAAATGTTCCGTGACTTTCTTTCCGTCCGTGCATTGCAGTTCCATCTCCATCGTCTTCGAGCGTTCGGGTGCGCAGCATCTCTGCTTCTTGCACGTGCTGCAGTACTTCGGCTTGTACTCCTTGATGCTCGTGCAGCCTTCGTACGTGATGCGGATCGGAGTGTGGCGCCACGTGTTCTTGCAGTCCTTGCCCTGCTACAAGAACCAGACAATGCATGGGCTGAGGAGAGACAATGAACGGAGGACAAACAATGGGCCGAGGACAAACAATGGGCTGAGGACAAACAATGAACGGAGGACAAACAATGGGCTGAGGACAAACAATGAACGGAGGACAAACAATGAACGGAGGACAAACAATGGGCTGAGGATAGACAATGAACGGAGGACAAACAATGGGCTGAGGATAGACAATGAACGGAGGACAAACAATGGGCTGAGGACAAACAGTGGGCTGAGGACAAACAATGGACCGAGGACAAACAATGGGCCGAGGATATACAATGGGTTTACGACAAACAATGGGCTGAGGACAAAAGAAGACACAACAACAACAGGCGACCGATTGGTGCTCACTCATAGTCTGTGGGTCTGTAACGTTGATAAATATAATAGGTCAAATATATATATATATATAATGTACATGTATATTGTATATACATATCCTATATATATACACATGTATATAGTAATACATATCATATATATTTAACTTACGAGAACCGTGACAAACTATTCATTTACGGAGAATGGATTTTGAAAACCTGTAGTAATCTAATATTTATTGACTTTTATAGCACGCCTTTCTTTAAATAGCAGCAGACTTTTTTAACCATCTGCGAAATGGTTTGCGTTTTGTATCGAAGGACTCACGTGTTGCTTAGGACGGATAAAAGAAAGCACGAACTACAGTTAATTGATTTAAGGGCTGTGCACTTAGTGAGGCACTTGTAGATCCAATTCATTTTCCGAGACTCGAGGAGATATACGCTACTAAATACGGGAACACAGGCCAACGCGACAACGCCCGAGTATCGCAAATTGCTTGGACAGCAGCTCATCGAATAACCTAATTACGTTAGACATGAAAGAAGCCGCGGTAACCAAAAATACAGCGCAGACGTCAATCTATATTTAGTTACAGCCCAAAAGCCAAAATACTATCGTTTCGTTTGGGTATACATCGACTAAAAGACATCAGGCAAAGCGGAGGTTATTTCCGCCAGTGTGTTGACAGTGATGGTGGCATCCTGCAGTCAGAACGTGCAGATGTCTTTAACCTGATAAAAGCCGCGGCGTCAGCAGTGAATTCATTTTCGAATCGCTTAGGGCGACGCTCCATGTATAATCGAATCGTTTGACAGACGGTGAAAACGTCTCCTCGCAAGAACCGTTCAAGTGAATTTCAATTATTCGAAATCGAATTAGACGTCGTGGAGTTGCGCTATCCTGGCTACGAATAACTGTTAGACAGTGTTGCGACTCTAAAAAATGAGAAAATTCAAGTTGGAGGGGCGAAAAAACCCAAGAAAACCCAAGTTGGGCAAATCGTTCGAAAATGTCAAAAGTTTCTGAATTTCCGGCCGAAAATTCTTATGACTTTCTTTTTTCAGTCATTCGACGCAAATCTTTCGAAAATGTCCACAATTTCCCGTCCCAAAGTTCTGATGACCTTTTTAGTCATCCGACACAAAACTTCCTGAAAATGTCAAAAATGTCTCGAAAATGTCGAAAAATTACTCTATTTTGGGGTCGAAAAAAACCCAAGCAGAAAACCGTCACCAAAAAAACCATTTCCAAAGAAAAACCCAAGATCTAGTGAAAAAACCCAAGGAGTGGCAACGCTGCTGTTAGCTGTATGACTGTTTTGTACGCAATCCGGAGTGCAATTACAGCGTGGCTAATTTAATAGAGTTTTCAGAGACTGCGCAGAGTCGCTAGAGGATATATGTATGTATAGAAGGACTGTTGCTGTGTAACTTAATTGCATCGTAATTAAATTCCACTAAAATAACTTTGGTCCAATCATGGCGTCATTTGCTAGACACCGTATACTATAGATGAGAACGCCCTTTGCGATCTTAACCGCTCAAGACACCGAGACAGATTTTGTAAAACGGTTGACCATGGTCATTACTTAGGTCATTACATCTGCCTGTGTAATAATTTAAGGAAATTCCTTAATAATATTGGTGTTGAAAATGATGCAATTCCCGTCAGGGGCAAATCCAGGGAGGCCAATCCGACCATGGCCCCCATTTAGAAATTTCTTTTTTTTGACCAGCTATTCTGACCCCTCTTCGAAAATTTCTGTATCCGCCCTTGATTCCCGTCTCTATATCCATTATAATCGGCTAAACTGAGAAGATCGGAGAAACCGTATTGGACAAATATTATTCAGACTATAGTCTATATCTATCGATGTTGGAGTCCAAGCATCTGGTTAAGAAGGAGCTGCGTAAAATTATTATGCATCTTCGTTACCCCCCCACCCCCAATTCATCGTGTTAGAGTTTCATAATTAAACTGTTCCTCTTCAGTCTTCAATCAAATATTATCAAGCAATATTAATATTATCTACGATCACAGCTTCCCTTGCCTGGTTGAGAAATTTAGTTGGGGCACAAAAGGAATGGAGATCTTACAAAGAAGTCACAAAAGGAATGGACATCCCACAAATGGAGTAAAAAAAAGAATGGAGACCCCACAGGGGGGGTCACACACGACAGCCAATCTTCCTTGAAAGAGCTATAGCCAATAAAAACACATAAAAAGAGCCGGTGTCACGAAATAGAGTATCCCCCGTATTAATTGTATCCCCCCAAATCTAAAAAAGTCGAAAAAACCGCTTCCGCGTGTATTTTGTTTTGCAAATTAATTTTCATCTGCTTTGTTTTGAACAATGACACTAACAGGTATGTTTATTCCTACTAGATAATTTGTTTAGCCCTATTTTTAGAGCACTTAAAACATTTAAAACACTTAAGAACACTCAGAGTCACTAAATAAATTAAAGTTGCCTTTCTCTGAGCATTGCTTAGGACACTTAAAATAATTCGAGTCACTTTAAATTTTTTTATTGTGCGCATTTTTCAAAAAAGGGGATAGACTGGTTCATCCCCCCGGATAGTCTAGACCGTTTAATTCCATCCGGGGGGATAGATTAATTCATCCCCCGGATAGCTTTCAGGGGGGATACTCCGTTTCGTGTCACCGGCGCAACGAGGATCAGACCATCTAGGGATAGGTGATAAGACGATCTTAAGTAGGAACTCAACTGGAACTTTATAGACACGAGGTCATTAAGCCGTTCCAGTATCAGTAGAAGTGGCGCTGCTTAGATTGACGACAGAAGAAGCGCACGGACGGTAATCTCTTTTAAAGAACCTGCAGATTGCTAGAAAAACGGATTTCTTTTGGTAATGCGTTTCAAGCCACCGTAAGACCTTATATATAAGACCATATAATATTATATTATATATTTTTATATTATATGCTGTAGGCTATATAACGCCTGGGAAGCGAAGAGCGCATACTGTCGGCTAAAAACTATAGGCGGCCATGTGTATATGCGTTCATATGTCTTCGTTTTAGCGTGTAGCCTATATACTGGTGGGTGATATCGTTTTCTGCACCTGTGGGAATTGCATTGCTTGAATAATTGAACAACGGTCTACAGATGTCGTCGTTAATTGTGTCAACTCATGCAAAAAATGCCGATGACGTCAGCAATCGGCCGACTCATGATGTATGTAAGTAAGCACCGCACGAAGGCTAACGTCTCGTGTCATGACGTGTATACATTCGTTACATCAACAGGTCAACTCTTGACATCAATATCAAGAACAGTTTAACTTGTGGTATCATACCGCACGAAGCTTAGTTAACTCATGCTATGAGCCATGCTAAGTCATGACATGGCAAGGGGTTAACTCATGCGCTGTTAGATCTCACTGAGAAAGGCAAAAAACAAGCACACATAAACTAAATGGTCATGCAGTGAGTGAGTGAGTGAGTTAGTTAGTGTGAGAAGCGTAAACACGAACAATTCAACATAACATTTAGCAAACGCTTGATCCACTTTCAACGTTTATCTTTCAATAGCGTCAATCTATAGGCTATGCCAGACACTACTGTCATTATTCTATCATTTATCAATGCTCCCTCCGGACTGCATTTCATAATCAGGTATTCATTGTGTGTAGGCTATCTGTCTCGGTTCATCCCGTGGGGTCCTGTGGGCATCTCCCTTGCATCCTGAAGTGTATATTGATCAAAACGTTCTCCTGATCGGGTTCGTATCTTTGGAGCAATTTCCCAATCCGTAACCAGACGGACAGTTAGAGGTCGACAATCGTGGGGCGCGGTGGTGTACTGGTGGGTTTGGTGCCTTGGAGCCAGAGGGTTCCAGATCTGAGCCTACCTCAAGCAAGTCCCTCACTCGCTTTTACCCGTGCGCTTCGGCGTGAAACTCGGACGCAGTGTCCGCGATGTCGTTGGGAGCGCCTCCGAGTAGGGGCGCTTCAGCAAATACGAGAAATAAATCAAAAGGCTTCTACCTCAGTCGTCGTACACCAACGTACAATCCCAACGCCTTTTGAATGGGACCCTGAGCGCTAAACGTTCCGTTAGTTCCGTTAGTTAAAATGATACACTTAGCAATGCAGTTTTTACCTACATGTACAATTTTACATGTATATCAACGAATGAGCGTGTACGAGAAATCCTACCTTTGTCTGCTGCCGTAGACTCGTATACGTACGTCTTCAGTCTCGGATCAGTGAATTTTAGGTATTTAAAAAGCGTCACATAACTGGATAGATGGATGAACGGATGAATGGATGGATGGACGGATGGATGAATGAATGAATGGACGGACGGGTGTATCCCACAGCTGGATGGAGGTAATGCAATGCAATTAGTAATTTCTATAGCGCCGTTCTCTGCCATGGTCTTTCGGTAGCGCTCCCAGTGCGAGAACCACGAGAGAAAGAATAGGCCTTAAGAGAGAGAGACAGAGACAGAGACAGGGACAGGGACAGAGACAGAGAGACAGAGAGACAGAGAGACAGAGAGAGAGAGAGAGAGAGAGAGAGAGAGAGAGAGAGAGAGAGAGAGAGAGAGAGAGAGAGAGGTGCAGATAGCGATCCAGAAGAAAGAGTCCCACTCAGAGTGGATGTAAGGGAATCCCGCATGAAGAACCCAAATATCGCCAGGGATCGAGTTCAGTATGAGGAGAATTGTAGAAAAATAACGGACGGGGGGGGTCAACCTATGATCCACGTGGAGTTGGAACGTGAAAAGAAGCATGCGAAAGACTAGGGTGCATGCATGGGCGGAGACCTAGGGGGGGACAGGGGGACGGTCCCCCCAATAAAAGTGTTGGGGGGACGGCCCATGCATTTGTCCCCCCCAATGTTTGAGCGTCAAGGCTTTTTTGCGGCGAAAAGAGAAAATTTCGTCAAGATTTTGGCCGGATGACTAAAAAAAAAAAAAAAAAAAGTCATCAACTTTTTTTGGCAGCGAAAATACACATTTTTTCGAGATTTCGCCGGTCGTCAGAAATTTTCGGAAAATCTCGCGTCTTTCCGTCCCCCCCCCCCCCCCCCAATTCTCGGCCCAGGTCTCCGCCTATGGGTGCATGGGGGTTGAATCCTCTCAACTCCTCTGGCAATTCTCACCCTGATCGAGTTTGAGCAATAGTGAACCTGTCTCGTTTGGCAAACAAGTCAGACCTGTCCATAGAACGGAGAGGTCGATGAAAAGCTGCAGGAAATATTGAAGGTATACGCCGCCATTGGTAGATCTGAGGGATAGCTGGCTACTGGTGGATGAACGGATGTGCAAGTGGATGCGTTGAAGGAATGCTGGACCAGTGGATGAGAAGCAGTGCAATGTATACACACCGTACAGTATGCTATACGAGGCGGCTTGAGGTGGATTCGAACCTGCAACCCTACGACTGCAAGGCAACGAACACTCCCATCGCGCCCCAGTATGGTCACCATTGTGTATAATGTTTACCATGTCTATATACTGTACAATATGTTTATCATGTGCAATGTGTATATACTGTACAGTATGTTTACCATATGTATATACTGTGCTGTTTGTTTACCATGCATGTGTACATACTGTGCAGTATGCATGCTTACCATGTGTACAAACTGTACTTTATGTTTACCACGTGTATATACTGACATTATGTTTACCACGTGTATATACTGACGTTATATGTTTACCATGTGTATATCATAGTAATGTACTGTATGTTTACCATGTGTATATACTGACGGTATATGTTTACCATGTGTATATTATAATAATGTACTGTATATTTACCACGTGTATATACCGTATACAGTATACGCTTACCATGTGTTTGTCGTTAAGACCACACGGTCGTACGAGGCAGAGTCTTCGTTCCTGTTTCGAACTGCAGTCTTTGTTGTCGTTTGTCACTCGGATCGAGATTCCCATTCCACATGTCGTCGAACATGGAGTCCAGTCCGTCGTCTCTCGCTGGCAAGCCTCCTTCTGAGTTGTCGTTGCTACAGCGTATATATATATATATATATATATATATATATATATATATATATATATATATATACACACACACGTGTCATGTTTTAGTTAAAGTAAATGGGTAAGTAATTGAGTAAGATGGCTAGCGTGCATCTCTCTCTCTCTCTCTCTCTCTCTCTCTCTCTCTCTCTCTCTCTCTCTCTATATATATATATATATATATATATATATATATATCTCTCTCTCTTTCTCTCTCTCTGTCTCTCTCTCTGTCTCTGTCTCTGTCTCCCTCTCCCTCTCCCTCTCCCTCCCCTCTCCCTCTCCCTCTCCCTCTCCCTCTCCCTCTCCCTCTCCCTCTCCCTCTCCCTCTCCCTCTCCCTCTCCCTCTCCATCTCCCTCTCTCTCTCTCTCTCTCTCTCTCTCTCTCTCTCTCTCTCTCTCTCTCTCTCTCTCTCTCTCTCTCTCTCTCTCTCTCTCTTTATCTATCTATCTATCTATCTATCTATCTATCTATCTATCTATCTATCTATCTATCTATCTATCTATCTATCTATCTATCTATCTATCTATCTATCTATCTATCTATCTATCTATCTATCTATCTATCTATCTATCTATCTCTGTCTCTGTCTCTGTCTCTGTCTGTCTGTTTGTTATGAGGGTCGGTAGGTGCATGGATGGGCGAGTAAGAAATTAGTTGTGAGTTAGTTTATAAGTAAACGAAAACGATTTGTGCACTTATTGAACCATATCATATAGCCTAGTTCAGTAAGAAAATGTAAGGACTTGCTGCTGAGAGCTAAAATCTAAAACCGTTGAACTAATTTCCCCATACGTTCCAATTAATAACACCGTCCCTTGGGCGCGCTTTCTTTCTCTGTCATTTGTCTGTCTGTCTGTCTGTCTGTCTGTCTGTCCATCTGTATTTGTATATCTGTCTCTGTCTATCTGTATATCTCTCTTTCTCTTCATCTTTCTATCTCTATCGCTCTCTATATCTGTCTCTGTTTCTGTCTCTGTATCTCTCTTTCTATTCCTCTCTCTATCCCCCCCCCTCTCTCTCTCTCTTTGTCGGCAAGGCGGAGTAATGTGCATCAACAGCAGACATGACAGACCAAGAGCAAAGATCTATAGATCTCGAGACGGATCAACTACAAAGAGTCACGATTCTACGCTCACACATAATCCTGCACTCACTCGTTTGTTCGTTAAGTAAATGTAAGCGTATATATATATATAGTATACTTATAGCCTATAAATATATGCTTATATATGCGCATGTATATACGGCTTGTATACCTGAGTGCATAGAATTGCTTCGCCACTTGCAGTATAACTGCATGAGAACATTTAACAGATGCATATTAACATGGCAGCGCTTGGTCAGATGGTGAAGCAATTCAGGAGACGGTGTATACAGTAGGCTACAGCTAATCAAGTGGTAGAAGACTCAGCCTGCATATGGTTAAGGCGTGGTAAGCATGAGCTGGAAAGTCGAAAGTCATCTATAGCGTTGGAAGGTCTTAAAAAACTTATTTCAAGATTTCTGTTGCAATAGCAACTCAAATAATAAACAGGGCTGAATGTGTGACTGCAGGGCAGTCATGGACGACGTCCAGGCTCTTCTTTTTCAAATGTGAGCACCGTCCTGCCACGCAGTAGGTCGGTATACTTAACCTGGAAAAACTATATAGGCCTACTAGTGAAATAAATACTAGTGAACTACTAAATACTAATATACTTAATACCTTAGCTCCTTGTCTATAAAATTATACTCTCTCCCTTTCCTTCCACCTTCTCTTATCCCTCCTCTTCTTCTCTTCCATTTCTTAATCCTCCTCTCTTTCCTCCTCCTCCTCCTCCTCCTCTTGATTCCCCACAAACTCTTATCTTCCTCCTCCTCCTTCTCGAGAGATACACAATTGAAACGGTGCTTACGCGATAATTCCGTGTCGTCCTCGTCCCTGGGTTGGCTGTGCGTGTGCGGGCAGACCCACTCCCGGCAGCACCTTCCCTTGATGGCGACCATCTGGGCGTCCTTGCAGTTGGCCCTCGACGGGGCACGGTCTTCCTGCGGGCAGAGGGACGCGCATGCGTACTGACCGTTCTGACAGGTGCACTTGAGGCTGCAGTTCGGCTGGAACGTCTCGCCGTCCTTGTATGTCTTCTTCTCAACCTCACAGTGTTTGGCCGATCGAACTGAAGGATAACAGACGAACGCTCTTACGATTAATGGATGGAGACAGACAGACAGACAGACAGACGGACAGACAGACAGACAGACAGACGGACCGATGCAAACACACACACACATATACAAACATACAAACATTTTATATCGCTGTCTCTGTCTCTCTGTCTCTGTATCTGTCTCTGTCTCTCTCTGTCTCTCTGTCTCTCTGTGTCTCTGTCTCTCTGTCTGTCTGTCTGTCTGTCTGTCTCTCTCTCTCTCTCTAAAGAGAGACAGAGACAAAGACAGAGAGGCATAGATAGACAGTGAGACAGAGAGTGAGAGAGAGTCAGACAGACAGACAGACAGACAGACAGATAGACAAACATAGAGAGAGCTATATAGAGACAGAGATAGAGACAGATACAGAGACAGAAAGGCAGAGCCAGACAGAGACATAGACACATGTTCACATGCTGTGAGAGCAGCACGCAAACAGACTCCAGGCACTAGACAGACAGAGATAGCGATACAAATCAGACCAACACAAACACAGGCAGACACACACACACACACACACACACACACATACATACAGACACTGCTGCGGGAAAGTGTGCGTGCGTTGATTAAAGGGATTTATTTTCGCCGTGACGTGTCATTCTTAGAAGATTAAAATAGCGCCTGCAGCATGCATTGCATTTACACGCGTATAATAATGGCTAATATATATTTCATCAAATATAATATATATATACAAAATTGCCTCCGACGATATATAAATATATATTATATATATAGGCCTATAATATATGACGAAAATGGCACTACATAAGTTTCTGGATTAGGCGACCTATATATATATAGGCCCTATA
>CATKHU010000006.1:0-15556 GCA_949752735.1 Lumbricus terrestris
TCTCCCCTCCCTCCCTCCTTCCCTCCATTCATCCCCTCCCTCCATCCATCCCGTCCGCTCCCTCCCCTCCCTCTTCCTCCCGCTCCCTCCCCCTCCCTCCCTCACCCCTCCGTTCCCTACAGCTACATAGATATATGCGCTATATAAGAACACGCGCGGATAAAAAAACACATACAGTGCATACGCATACACGCGTTGTGTTTTTTCCAAAAAAGCATATAAAACCTGTCCGCTCGACGTTGGGTGAAAATTTGAAAACCGACAGTTACATATAAATGCGCTACAGAAACACTTGACGGGAAGTTGACGGTATGCACGGCCTTGGAATGCAAATGGACGGCGCGGCCTCATTGGAATGCAAATGGACGGACGCGTGAAAGTGGAATTAAAAGTTTGTGTTTTTTGGTCGTAAAGATTGCGCTTTTTCCACCAAAAGACATAAAAAAAACCCGCTTATGTTCGAATGGAACGGTTTGCGAAAATTTTCAAAGCAATCGGTTCAGAACTCTCCGAGAACCGATGTAACAAACAGTAACTTTTTACATTTTTATTTATATAGATTATATATGAACGCATGATCAAAAGCTATTACTGTTACATGAGTCGAACTTAACTGTCGGCAACCATGCAAAGCGCTCATCACGTCCTACTGCCTATTTCGTCAACGCCATCTGTCGAATGGAAGGTTGAGTGGACTTTGGGAGGGTGTATACCCGCGGGAAGCAATCCTGCATTCGCGCATGTGCTCTTCGTGTCAAAGTGTTTTACCATTATATACCATAAACCCTCGTTTTTTTGCTCGTTTGTTTGTTTGTTTATGCCTTGTTCTACCACTGCGTCGTTTTCCTTGCGCTGACGATCATCTTTTGTCACACGTTCCTTGTTACATGTTTAGCGACGCTGCCATATTATTATAGAATATAGATGACTATTGTGTGACCTGAGATGAACCAGTGGCGTAGTTAGGTCACACGGTCCATCAAATCCTCATATATATATATATATATATATATATATATATAAACGTTTCGTATACATGTTAATCTGATCTGAAATTACGAGTGATTTATTGGTGTTGGGTCGGAAGCAAGAAGCGTCGCTCTGGCATTGTATACATCGATTTCCGTTCCTGTATACCTGTCGCTGCAACCGTAAATAGCCGTCGTCGTCTTTCCATCCTCTCTTCCGTTACCCCCCCCCCCCACCACCCATGACCTCAGCGTCACCAGCCGTACAAACAAACAAACAGACCGCATGTCGAACCTGCAGGTGAATAATAGGCATACCCGTCATCACCAATCAAGGTCCTAACCCGCTTTGTTTATACAAAACAGCGCGCTGCTCACGTAAAAACATCACAAAGGCATTTCCTGCAGCAGCAGCCGCTTACAACTGTGTACGTACGCAACGACCGGTGATATTGACGGTTTGTTGTTTTATCAGCATCGTAAAAAACACGTAGCGCTATAGAAACACGTCGACAGTCTATATATATCTTCGGCCTCATAAGCGTCACCTATAGCGGCGAGCGAGGGCGTTGATTTGTTGCTTGTACGCAGTTACACTCCGCACGGCGACAATCGGCGTCTTCTTTCTCGCCGTATACATTCATTCTGAGATGCTGGATATGATTTAGATCCTGCCGACAAATGTCATCGCCCTTTTTGTTGTGCGTGCTATTGTTGACAGCGTCTCAGTCGCCCGTGTACACAATACACAGGGCATAATCTGCCGGAAACGTCGATTACAACGGCACCGGCGAAGACGCTGCGTCCGCAATTATCGCCCAGTTAATTAAGTAATTGAAATTTCATCTCGGACGCAATCTGACCCCTCCCTCCGATCGCCGGTCCAGACATTAAGGCGCCTTGCTCGTAACCCTGGTCGACCATTTGACTTTTAAATTCGATGCTCTGTCGGTCGACGGTTGAATCGTAGCAGTCAGATATTGGCAGAGATTGATTGCATGGTCGCAAGAGGGAGTCGTGTCGTGCAGTCAGTTGCTCATAAATAAAAATAAAAACGCACCAAACGCATGCACACGTGCAACGTCTGCAGAGAAATGCACGGCCAGTTGTTATATACATGTATACTTTAATACATAATATTATTTTTATATATACATACACAGCATGGAAATCGGGAGTTCGCAACCTGTAAGACTGGTGCAAGTTATACAAGTACAATAGTACATGTAAGCTTAAGTAATAATTAATTTTTTTTATTGTAGTTTTTATTACTCCATTTGCAAACATATACGGACATTGGACATCGAAATGTGATGTAAAATAAGTTAATAAAGGTTAGGATGATTATTTAAGCATACTGTAATATTAATTAATAGAAGAATTTAAAACACATATTAATAATTCAAATGAATCCCTTAATTGCGAGTAGGCCTATAGTTCGGAATATAAAGTTGAATTTTACGATTGTGGGAACGTGAGCGTATATATATATATAATATATATATATAATTATATATATGGTAGGTCTATTATAATACTGCGATTCAAATACATTTGAAGTCATATAATTATTTTTGTCATAATATACGACTTTGACCGCAGAACGATTTACACAGATCTGGCTGACTCAGCATGGCGCGATTGTTTGCAGGTAAAGTAACCCCGCAGGCAGAGCGATGACGTGAAACTCCGCCACTGGTTGTTCTCTGCCAGTGCCAGTGCCAGTCCCAAGCCTGGATAAAGGAGGAGGGCGACACTAATCATCTTTGATAATTTATGGCAGTGTCGTTAGACATAATGCATGCAACAATACCTTGTCTCTATAGATATACCTAAATGAAATTCAGACGGTGAATAAGACATTGCGACTTGGTTCATATGCTATAATTATAATAATTATACTAGATGTGTTACCGTGGCCCGAGAAATTTAGGGTTTTAAGCACTACTCCACTTTCTATCTCTGGGTACCAGAGATAGAAAGAGAGACCTGCAAAGAAAACAATGGTAAGAACTGGTACCATGCTGTCCAGGTCACGGCGCAATACTTATGCTAATTATAATTGGCAATCTGCTTGTTTCTCGTCTAACTTAACATCCTTTGCACGACCGCTTAGAGAGAGAGAGAGAGAGAGAGAGAGAGAGAGAGAGAGAGAGAGAGAGAGAGAGAGAGAGAGAGAGAGAGAGAGAGAGAGAGAGAGAGAGAGAGAGAGAGAGAGAGAGAGAGAGAGAGAGAGAGAGAGAGAGAGAGAGAGAGAGAGAGAGAGAGAGAGAGAGAGAGAGAGAGAGAGAGAGAGAGAGAGAGAGAGAGAGAGAGAGCTTAGAATATATATATATATATATATGTATATATGGTTGCTATCCAGTTAAATGTCTAATAGCACTATAGGTATATATTACTCGACAGACCGGGTTGATGGCATCGAAAGCATAGGAGGCGTGTGATATACCTCTGTTACCTCATGCATGATTCACGTATAAATCGTATGCATGCAGTCGTAGTCACGCGGTGTAAATGCTGCCCTAACGGTAGCGCGTACGTCGCGAAGGCGAAATTTATCGCCACAAGTTTAGGACCTGTGTTGGACAGCGACGCGTGTAACGCCCTGCATTATTTATGCAATCAATCTCTGGATGTATCGAGGTGTTCCCATCGCCCGTGGACACGGGAGGAGCCTTCGCCCCGCGAGCGTGAAAGGGGTCTGGCCGTTGCCACGTTTATTAAGCCATCTATCACAGCTTCCATGGCCGCTATGTATACATATATATATATATATATATATATATATATGCACACACACACACACACACATATATATATATATATATATAACACGAATCGACGTCATTAACCGACTCGCCGCACGCCACGCTCACTATATACTCCTCGCTGCCATTGCCGAGTCACACGGCGGAGTGGTATTCCGAGGCGAAGCGCTAGGCCATAATATATACTCTGCGGCGGAGAGCGACCAACTTGCATGCCAAGATGGCTGCCAGTGAGCATTCGTCACGATTCCATAGTCTTGGCGTCTCTCAGCTGCCGTGACCGGTAATTACGGAGGCAGGGAGGCAGACGATTTTCTCGAGTTTTATATGAATGTTTAATTGAGTCGGATTTCTGGCGCGAATCAGCTGCAGACGTCAATCTAAACACCAATGATAATCAATCATAATGCGTATTATACGCCTGTAAGGTTTTATTTTAATTTCATGTTGCACCAATGCTATATTTTTCAATTCGTAGATATCACTACTCTATCTGCTTTATATTGAAATATAATCACAGAATTACATATTAGGTTATATTATGTACAAGTATACATGTCAATAAATAGCCCAGACTAAAAAATCAATCAATCAACCGAGGTCAATCAATCCTTCTTCTCCCCCTTCCTGTTCTTCTCCTCCTTCTCCTCGTCCTCCACTTCCTCCTTTACCTTCTTCTTTTTCTCCTCCTTCTCTATCTCCTTCTGCTCTTCATTCTCTTTCTCCTCCTTCACCTCCTGCTCCTCCTGCTTCTCTTCCTCTTCTCCCTTTCCCCTCCTCCTTGTCCACCTCCTCCATATCCTTTATTTCCTCCTTCTCCATCTCCTTCTCCTTCTTCCTCCTTCTCCATTTTCCTCTTCCTCTTTCTCTTTGTCTTCCCCTTCCCCTTCCCCTTCCCCTTCCCCTTCCCCTTCCCCTTCCCCTTCCCCTTCCCCTTCCCCTTCCCCTTCCTCCTCCTCCTCCTCCTCCTCCTCCTCCTCCTCCTCCTCCTCCTCCTCTTCTTCTTCTTCTTCTTCTTCTTCTTCCCGTCCTCGTCCTCCTCGCCCTCATTTTCGTCCTCATTTTCGTCCTCGTCCTCCTCGTTCTCCTCCTCCTCCTCCTCCTCCCTCTTTTCCATCTCTAGCTGCACTCCATATAATCCGTCCATTCACCCATCGTCGGTATCATCGCCTCATCGTCCGTTGACCGCCCGACCCTAACCCCATCATCCACATAGGGCCAATTGTCACGCTCTATCTAACCCCAACACAGAACCCGCTCGACCAAATAATCGGCTACCCGCCGCGAATATCCGACACCCGTGACGACTACACGACTACTACCGAGGGCGATCACAGGCGGCGCTGTTGACTGCGCTGCGACCCTGATTACAGGGCACGCCCGGTGTATTTTGCCCCCGTCACCAACGTACCCACGTGTGCTTTTCGTCCGCTCCCAAGATCAATCCACGCTCCCCTCTTCCCACTGCTCTTCTTCACTCTGTATAGGGCTGTATCCCGATGTCCCCTCCCTCATCGGGATTTCGCCTTGAAGAGGGTAGTCTAATCTGAAGGAGCAATGGCCACGTGTTCATTTTCAAGCAAGGAAACACTGGGTCTATTCGAACTCTGATATAGTGCCAGTTTAAAGCGTGGACGATGGAGGAGGGTGACGCTAATGATCGTTGTTATACTTTTACAACACATGTATACATATAGTGTCGTTAGACTGAAACACTACGAGATTGGGTTTTATATAGAGTTAGACATGTTATTTTGCATAAGCTTAATAAGTATGTATGTGGGTAGGATCGAAGACATCGGTGGGTGATTGAGCATGCATGCACTGCATAAAGTGCCTGCGCTGTGCGAAAAGGGGCGCTGTTGTCTCCTCTAATTGTCTAATCGGAATATTCAAACGGGAAAACACTTATAATCAGTAAAGCAGTTTGATACTGATGAATATAATACAGCTGAGTGTTATATCCTGAATACGTTTTATCGAGACAGCAGATCAGAGGCGATGGCAATAGTTAAAGTGTATAATCATTATAAGCCAGCGCTTTGATTGCTGACATAACACGCTGCATGGAGGAGGATAGATTTTCCATTTAGGTTTCCAGAGACCATGGTTAGATAATGACCCTGGCTGGTTATATTTAATTCCATCCTCAGGCGTTTGATGCATGTATCTTGGGCGAATTGTCTAAAAGGGAGAAACTGGTTTATAAGAAGCTGGCAGACAGCCTTTGGGCAGCTGTAGGCCGGTGTGATCACGTGGTTTCTATACAGAAGTCTTTTCGGGTAAGAAGAAATGGCGGACAGGAAGAAGACAGAATGACGTTTGCTTGATGACGTGGCTTGTTTACATTGAGCCGCGCAGTTCACATCTTACCCGATAATACGTCATGCTATACTCTTGATTCCTGCTCTTTCCTCTGCTTCAACGTCACTAGGCAACTCAACACAGGAAGCTCCGAAGCTTCTTTGGGCAGTCTGCAGTTCGGCCGCTTCACCTGCCAGCGCTGTATTAGATAGATACACGAATCAACTCTAGCACGTGTATAGATAACTCCGCCACTGGTTGCACTCTGCCAGTGCCAGTCCCAAGCCTGGATAAAGAAGGAGGGCGTCGCTAATGGTCTTTGTTACCACACAGTGACGTTAAACTGCAACTACTACTACTACATCTACATGTATATTTATTTATCTATTTCAGAAATTTATATAGCGTCTCTTCAAGGTAGGCTACTCAGAGGCGCTCCCGGCCCACCAACGGCTAAATAAAACAGTTTTCAGGTTCTTAAGGAACAGAGTGGAATGACCCTTGGGAATTAAGCGCTGTGTAACAGGGAGACCATTCCAAGCTGTAGGACCAGCAACAGAGAATGGACGACGCTGTCGGATAGCAGTACGTGAGCGGGGAACCAGATACAGATATGCAATCGACGTTGGCTAGGATCGCTCAACTATTCCAAGCCTCGTGTCCATTCTATCATATACAGAAGGCCATTGAGCACAAGTATAATACGTAAGTGATGGGCCATAATTATAGCCCTTCCTTTGATGTCTTCTTTTCAAGCAGTCCGTGTCAAAGGCTTGCAAGAGGCCTGTGAGCACCGTATCACATCTTCCCGTGAAAACAGGTACCTCGAAATTAAATCATTCGTGGTTAAATAGAGAGCGACGTGTAGCAGCGGGGGGCGTGGGAGTGCACCCCTAATGGAGTTACGGGAAAGCGGAGGTCGGGAGGCAGACTATCGCTCGGCGGGTGCCCAGTCTAACGCGAAATCTGACGGTTTATCGCGTAATGCGACCGACTTTGATAGCGTAACGAGCGGCTGATGGAGCGTACAGAGGTCGGTGCAGAGGGGGCGGGTGGGGTGGGGGGGGGGGAGGCAAGGAGCGCCTGGCCGAGATGGAAGAAGATGGAAGGAGTGAGTAGGCAGAGGGGAGGTAGGGAGGGTAGTGGAAGATACCTGGTGCGGGTAGGCAACGTTGAAGCGGCGTGAGAGAGAGAGGCAGACAGACAGACAAACAGACAGACAAAAAGACAGATAGATATGCAGGCAGACAGACAGATAGACAGACAGAGATAGAGACAGAGACAGAGACAGAGACAGGGACAGAGACAGAGACGAACAGTAAAAAATAGCGAGAAACAGAGAAGACAGAGAGACATGCATACATACATACAGACAGACAGACAAACAGACAGACAGATAGACATACAGAGATAGAGACAGAGATACACTGCGGAGGAGTGAGACAGACAAGCGGAGACAGAGAGAGGAGGACCAATGCAAAGGGAGGACTGACGGACGGACGGACGGACGGACGGACGGACGGACGGACTAACGGCATATGTTGAAGGGAACGGGGGATGGAGGGTATATATGTATTCCATGGGAGAGGGAGGATGGATGACGACGAAGGAGGGTCTTGAGAAGAGGAGATGAATCGGAGTGGGAGTGAAATCGTGCGGAAGAGAAAGCAGTCTCGTGTGTTTGCATCACCGACCGATAGATGGCCGCCGTTGGTTGGTTGGTCGGATGGTGCGATCGGTGTTTTCCGATTGCAGCGTTCGAACGCGACAGAGGTTGGAGGACGAGGAGGAGGAGGAGGAGGAGGAGGAGGAGGAGGAGGAGGAGGAGGAGGAGGAGGGGGATGAGGAGGAGGAGATGGAAGAGGAGGAGATGGATGGATGGATGAATGCATAGACGGATGGATGGACGGGTGAATGAATGGATGGATGGATGGATGGATGAGTGGGTGGGTGGGTGGATGGATGAGTGGGTGGGTGGGTGGGTGGGTGGATGGATGGATGGATGGATGGAGGGTGAAGAGACGAATGGAGGCATGATGGATCGACTTGCGCATGGGAAATTATAAGAGAGAGAATTTGAGGTCAGTTGCATGGAAAGAAATTATTTTAGTAAGCAGACTGTCGACGAAATGCTCTGAATGATTATACGCCGTACATATACAGGTATACACGGTGAAACAGAGGAGAACAGAGTAGAGCAGAGCAGAACAGAGAAGGACAGAGGAGAACAGAGAAGAACAGAGTAGAACGGAGTAGAACAGAGTAGAACAGAGTAGGACAGAGTAGAATAGAGAAGGACATAGAAAAACAGAGTAGAACAGAGAGGAACAGAGAAGGACAGAGTAGAACAGAGAAGAACATAGAAGGACAGAGTAGAACAGAGAAGAACAGAGTGGAACACAATAGAACAGAGTAGAACAGAGTAGAACAGAGAAGAAGAAAGAAGAGCAGAGGAGGACAGAATGAGACAGGAAAGATCAGAACGGAACGGATCGGAACTTGAGAAGAGGCGAGAAGTAGTAACGTGGAAAGGAAATGGAACAAATTGCGCGAATGGCAATCGCAATCTGCAAAACTTCTAAAGCGCCATTTGAAGCCGGGCGCAGGGCTCCAGCTCATTCAGTGGCGATGCGCTGAGTCAGAGGCATTGTCACAGTGGTGGCGAACACTAAACAGGCATGCAGAGCATGAATTTCAAGCAGAGTACACTGCATGCAGTCTACGCAAGAAAGTAACAAAGAGTAGAAGTGATGCTGCAGAATCGTTGATGCATAGAAAGAAGAGAATCTAGAGCAGGACGAAGTATAGAGCAAGGAGGAGCAAATTAAGGTGCACGGAGAAAAGAATAAGAGCAGAACTGAGTGATGGAAAGGAATCGAGAATGGAGAAAAACGGAGCAAAACTAAACAACCCAAACAGAAAAGAACAGAATAGAACACAGCACAATAAACGGAACAGAATAGAATAGAATAGAACAGAATAGAATAGATTAGAATAGAATAGAACATAACAGAATTGAATAGACCAGATTAGAATAGAACAGAACATAATAGAATAGATTAGAATGGAATAGAATGGAATAGAATAGAACAGATTAGAATAGATTAGAATAGAATAGAATAGAACAGAATATATTAGAATAGAATTGAATAGAACAGAACAGAATAGAATATATTAGAATAGAATGGAATAGAATAGAATAGAATAGAGGAACATCGATTGAAGTAGAATAGAGATGAATAGACGTAATAGAAATTATATCTGATATAAGGCAAAACAAGTTGTGAACAACGACGACGATGACGACAAAGGGGGCAATGCAGGGCTGCATTGATAATCGTGCATAGTATTATACCATTCAACCGCCGCAGACGAATGTTGCCGATTGTAACAGATGCCGGAAATGACGAGCTAAGAATAAACGGAAGAGAGTTAGAGCCAAGAACGGAAAGAGCGACTGCAGAGAAGATAATACTCGAAGAAAAGAGAGGAGATGAAATGGAGAGAGGATCTGGGAAGTGCCAGACTGAAGATCGGGATGGGTCTACGAATGGATGGATACGGCATGCACACTACTCGGGCAGGATTAATCCTTGGAGATGCTCCAATGGAAACGTGCCATGGATGCGGCTGCTGCTGCTGCGGTTGCTGCAGCGACTGCAGACGAGAGGATCAGCATCATGATGACAAGAGAAGACAGAAGAGGACGAAGAAGATGCTAGCCACCCCACCCCTGCTGAACTGCTTACGTCATCGACTGGAGACAGAGGGAGATACATACATACAGACAGACAGACAGACAGACAGACAGACAGAGAGAAAGAGTGCATGAAAGAAAGAGAGAGCTGCGTATGTGTGTGTGTGTCGTCTAATTGGCTGCAGTCTGCGAATGCTCCTCATGCTTTGCCTGCATTTGAAGTCTTTAATTATTACTATATATGTAAGCGATGTCGGATCCCCACAGTCTAAACAGAGATATAAACAGAGGAACTATTATATATATATATATATATATATATATATTACATAGATATTATAATCATATACATGTATATGTATATGTATGCTCATTACCGCAGGCATACATGTAGAAACAGACAAAGAAAGGTCTCTGTATGCGTATACGCATTCAACAGACACAAACACATAGACAGACATGCACAAGCAGAAACGCAGACAGATGAAGACAGGGACATACGGACATAGTAACGACGGACACAGACTGCAGCAGAAACACAAAATAAAGACAGAGACACAGATATAGACAGAGATAATGCATGACATAGAGACTGCGATACAAACAGGCACAAAGAGGGAGAGAGTGAATTAGCGAGTGAGTGAGTGAGCGAGTGAGTGAGTGAGTGAGCGAGTGAGTGAGTGAGTGAGTGAGAGAGTGAGGAAGTGAGAGAGTGAGAGTGAGAGTGACAGTGAGTGAGCGAGTGAGTGAGAGAGTGAGAGAGTGAGAGTGAGAGTGAGTGAGTGAGTGAGTGAGCGAGCGAGTGAGTGAGTGAGCGAGCGAGTGAGTGAGTGAGTGAGTGAGTGAGTGAGTGAGTGAGTGAGCGAGTGAGTGAGTGAGTCAGTGAGTGAGTCATTGAGTGAGAGAGTAAGAGTGAGTGAGTGAGTGAGTGAACGAGCGAGTGAGTGAGAGAGTGAGAGTGAGAGAGTGAGAGTGAGAGTGAGTGAGTAAGTGAGTGAGTGAGAGAGTGAGAGTGAGAGTGAGAGAGTGAGAGTGAGTGAGTGAGTGAGTGAGTGAGTGAGCGAGCGAGTGAGTGAGTGAGTGAGTGAGTGAGTGAGAGAGTAAGTGAGCGAGTGAGTGAGTGAGTGAGTGCACGATTTATTTTTGGGAATTGAATTTGATTGAATAAAAACTGAATTGGGAGAGCGTGAACCATCTCCACAATTAACCCCGCGGGAAATCCCGCATCCTGTACGCCATGAGCATCCATCATTAGCAATGCGGACAATTCCAGCTAATACGCAGATCCTGTCCATTTTCAGACAATGCATGCTGCTGCTGCTGCTGCTGCTGCTAGTAGTGAACATCGCTTGCTTCCGATATGACGTCAGTTATAATAGATTGATTGTGACAACTAAACATGCACATGCCGCAGACACGCACATGTGCGCACTCTCAGATATACAAGCATGCACATTCAAGGTTCATATATATATATATATATATATATATATATATATATATATCATATATATATTGTATATATATATACCACACACGCACGATTACATGTTATGAGTTTATATAGCGCCTACATAAAAACATAAACATAATGAATATGCAACCGTGTCTATAGATGTTTGTGTCTGCAGCGTGTTTGTTCACATAATCTGCAATTTGATATTTTATTACATATTAATATATTTTTAACATCATATTACATGTATGGCCACATAAAAGGAAAATAAATCCGCAGATAAATCCTCGCGTCAATATTGCTGTACGAACACTGTTAACAATTTACATCAGAAGGTGCTGCATATGTGTCTATATGTATAGCCTATACATATATGCAAGACTCGTGCCCTTCCCTTATATATATATATATATATATATATATATATATATATATATATATATATATATTATGTATATATCTAATAAATGATATTTGCAATTTGTCTGTCACGTGTTCATACGTATATAAGTTTATTATATCCACAGCCGCAGTTTATATTTTCGACACATTAGTCGTAATGCAGTCTATTTTGCGCGTTTGTGAACAGCGCTATAAAGCGTTGCCTCCTAATTTCATTGCATTAATGACCATATACAGGAATTAGTCGCCACGACTGTTAAGCCAGAGCAGCAATGGCGGCGATTCTCTCTCATTCTCTCTCATCTCTTCATTGCACATAAGTCAATTAATTAATTACGCTGAGCAATAAAGAAATGCGATATAGAAAAGTGAACAATAGGATTAAGCGCTAAGTTGAATACATTGACTGCTTAGCGCTAACGATCATAATTCATTTGTTTGCTGCTGTCACATGAAATAATTATCACGTGATTTATATGCGAATAATATTCATATCCGCTGCTTTGATATAATATTTGAAACTGTATAATACGTGTACACACAATTTTCTCTTCTATATCGATGGCTCTGGTGCGCATGCGCTGGTTCCATTCTGAATTCTATAAGAGGAACGCCTCTTGCCTCGGATTTGGTTCCATTGTATTCCTTGCACCCTATAATCTTAACTTAGAGTCTAAAATCGTGTTCCTGTCACATACAATACTTTACTTATAGCCATTTCAAGTAACTGACCGCCATTTTTGTCCGCCATCTTGTTTTCCCATTGAACGGCCAAAAATCCAGCTTGCTAACAGCGATTTTCGTTTTCAGCAGGGTCAAATTAGTCTAGAAACACCGGTTAGCAAATTGTTACATGATTTGCTTCTAGCAGTGCCATTTTGAGATTCCAAGCCTGGTCTAAGACGGTGTATATGCAATGTACATTCATTCGCCTTCGTGTCCGTCAGTGGCATCAGAAACTGATGATGATGATGATGATGATGATGATGATGATGATGATGATGATAACGATAATGGTGGTGGTGGGGGTGGTGGTGGTGGTGGTGGTGGTGGTAGGGTGATGCCGTGGTGGTGGGATGGCTTTCCTCAGATTTTTCGTTCATTTTTGCACGTTTCTTCTTCATATATTCTTCATCTGCATTCCTTCCTTCCTCCATCCATTCCTCATCTCTCAATTCCCCATCTTCTCCCATTTTCTCCTGGTCCTCCTATAGACCTACTCCTTCGCTATACTCCCTTTTCCCGCATTTCCTTCCACTTCTCTACATATCCATCCTTCTCCATGCAATCCTTCAACTTCCTCCACCTCCATGCATTACAATCTCTTCCTTCTCGCATTCCTCCGCTCTCCTCCCCTCTCCGTCTCCCTTCTCCTCTTCCTCCTCCTCCGTCTTTCAGCCTCCCTCCTCCACCTTCGTCTTCGCTTCCACTAATAGTTACATATGTCACGCCGGGCGACCGCGAGTCCGTAAATCACCGCGCATGCCCTGATTGTATTATCCACTTCTCGTCCGCTTAAACACAATGAAAACCGTCCACTCGGGACCCGACCGGCACGTGACCTGCCAGTCGTCGGCGATCGGGGAAGACATCCCCGTGGACGCGGCCAGTAAGTAAAGTGTCATTATTCGTAGGAAAGCCGTCCAATTTGGCCGGCTGCGATGGGGCGACGTGTCGCGTTAAACCTGCGGTCGCCGCACGACGCTGAGAGGGCGACGGACGGCGGTCGCGGCCTGGTCTCCGTCGGACGCTGAGGAGTCCGTCTTCTGCCGCTGCGCCGGTCCCTGAAGGACGGACGGATGGACGATGGACGGACGGACGGATGGATGGACGAAACGGGGGCTGGAAGATTTATGGAGGGATGTATGTATATGTATCCCTGCAGAGAGATGTTCGGTGACGCACGCACGCACGCCCACGCATTCTAATTTACAGTTGCAAGTGATATTGAGGTGGACATGCGTGCATGGGAAGGCATGCAGGCGTATATGTACACGGACAGACAATGCACGGACTCAGACAGATGTAGACAGGCACACTGAACGTTACACATGCAGTCGCAGACAGATAGACAGACAGACAGACATACAGACAGGCATATAGACAGGCAGGAAGAACTGGGCAGGCAGATAGACAGATAGACAGACAGACAGACACACAGACAGACAGACATTGCAACTCTATTTATGAGACATGCATACATACATATAGGCAGACAAACAGACAGGCAAATGGACATATAGACAGACAGACAGGCAGGCAGACAGACAAATAAACAGGCGGAAAGGCAGACAGATACACAGACAGATACACAGACAGATAGACTGGAACTGTTGGGTGTTTAAGTGTATAAAGTAGATTTAAGTCAGATTGCATGAACTGTGTGTGTGGCATTCTCACGGTGACAGTTGATTACGCAAATGGCAAACGCCTTCACATCCACCGATTATATATTATTCCACCAATGGATATATATTCCATTACATAAGTTGCTTTATTCCAACCGGATTTGCTCCGTCTTGCGCTGAAGAACAAACACGCGACTTCTCCACAACTACAGCGAGAATCTCATTCACGACTGGAAGACAGCGGTGGGGGAGTACGGGGTGTGGTGGCAGAGCGGTGGGGGAGTTTGGGGTGTGGTGACAGAGCGGGTGGTCTGAATTGCCACCGTCACTCAACAATGCTGCGCGTTATATGCGACCCATGCTCGCTTGAGATTCCGTATCCGTTGGATAGAGGAGGCCTAAACAAATTTACAATTTCCAGGGAAGGGGTGGGTGTGAGAGGAAGGGTGACAAGGTGACGGAATGGAGTGAGGTGGCGGAAAGGGACGGGTGGCAGACGATTGAGGAGGGGGTGTCATTGTGTCGCAATTTCTAGCCCGCAATTGTTACCAGCGCAGCCAGAAGTGGTTTCGAACATCAGACTGTCGCACGTGGAGGAGTAAGCTTCAAGGTTATAGTGTTTCTTAATAGTTACCTTGAGGGAGCGCTAAATAAATTTTGATTTAAACAATGCAAATGGTGATAATGAATGAATGAATGAATGAACGAACGAACGAATGATTAAATGAATGAATGAATAAATGAATGAATGAATGAACGAACGAACGAATGAATGAATGAATGAATGAATGAACGAATGAATGATTGAACGAACGAATGATTAAATGAATGAATGAATAAATGAATGAATGAATGAACGAACGAACGAATGAATGAATGAATGAATGAATGAACGAATGAATGATTGAACGAACGAACGAATGAATCATTAAATGAATGAACGAACGAACGAACGAATGAATGAATGAATGAGCATGCACGGGTGTGAACGAATATTATAAGACAAATGGATGAACAAATGGATGAACGGACGGACGGGCGGATGGGATGGATGTATGTACATTGTATACACAGATCAATGGACAGTTTTTGCGTTGCTCTGTGATGACGGCATCATGACGCAATTGCTTGGTACTATAGACAAATCTAAACGGTGGTGGACAAAATAAAAAAAGAAGGCTCAGATGGTTCGGTCATGTGGAGCGAATAGAGGGAAAAAGACTACCACTCGCGGCCCTGCACGGGCATGCAGAAGGAGAGAGAAGCAGAGGAAGACAACCAAAGATTTGGATGGACAACTAACGTCAGATAGGATCTGAAGGAGATGGATATTAGCTTGTCAAGAGCAAAAGATCTCATCAGAAGTAGAGAAGTCTGGAGAAGTCATGTAGGAGCCTCATCGTCGTCGCACGACTGACGGAAGAGAGAGCAAAGACAAGAAGAAGATCGAAAAATCTTACTTAACTCGGTGCGTTTTACAACGTACCTCTAACTACATCGGTGAGCGCGTGATATTCTTCGACAAGTGCGTTCGTCGCTCGAAATCAACTTTCTGGCGTCACCGTGGCTCCGTCTGTCGGTCGGTCAGTGTGCCATGGTCGTCGTCATCGTCG
>CATKHU010000007.1:0-64423 GCA_949752735.1 Lumbricus terrestris
CCTTTAAAACGGTGCTAAATTTCGACATATAAACATTTGCACACGCAATTAATGAACCTCAACTAAGAAAATGTCACTAGCCCCAGATACACCGTAACGCTATGGAGACCTTTAGTCCATAGACTATTATTATTACAATGTTTATCCTACCAGTGATGCTGGCAAATTCATACTTCGCGTACATAGGCGCAAGGTGCGACTGACTGCCGAGAAAGAGAAAACGAAATCGCATATAAACACCAAACTCCTTCATTTCATGCTCCATCTAATCCTCTTCCTTCTCCTCCTCCTTCTCCTCCTTTCCCTCCATCTACTCCTTCTCCTCCTCGTCCTCTTCCTCCTCCCCTCCTCTTCCTCAGCCTCCTTCTCCTCATCTTGCACCCAACATATTAAACCTCTCTGGCTGCCCACTTTGCACTTGTTGCCGACATAAATTACACATGTAATGCTTCACGCTGTGACGAATCACAGCATTCCTCTCTTCGTGTTCTTTCCTCGTTTATGTCTAGAATCAAATCCTATATTGTAATTGTATCGCATTGCAATGCATTTCTTTTACCTTTAAATTTAAAACAGTGCTAAAATTGGATATATAAACATTTGCACACGCAATTAATGAACTATGCTAATGTTCAAAATATATACTATATGTGAAGGTGAGAACTGAAACAAATTATATGTCGATGTCAGAGACCTTGATGACGACAAAAGACTGTAAGGTTTGGATATCGAACGTGATTAAATTTTCTGTACGACACCTTTATAAATACAATTCTCAGATATATAAACATTTGCACACGCAATTAATAACTATAATAATGTTTAAAATATATTGTATGTAAAGGTGACAACTAACGATGCGTTCAGCAGTAGCCATGCATCTGTACTATAGCTAAGCAGATATATCTCAGGACCCTGTAAAGAATGTAATATTTTACAAATAAACTCAATGTACAGCCTGGAATTTAACGCAATGGCGTAACATCGTTAAACAGTGACTTCTACAGCAAAACAAAATGGAAGTTCGCTCTATTCCATAAACTCAACCATTATCTTGTTCAGTACCTTGCTCTTAAGTGCTGTAATATGCCGAGCAAATTTCTGCCCAGGGTAACGGCCGCGCTGTTGTCATAGACCCTGGTCAAATCGGATCCATCCATCGAAGCGAATTCAAAGCTGCTTAGTTTCGCTATTTGTTTAATGATGGTGAAATGAATGAGGCTCGGTAGTGTAGTGATTTATGAGTTGAACAGTCGATGTTGGGAGTTAAAATCCCCCCCCATGGTTGAAATATATTCTGATGATATGTCCGCTTCATATTATGTGCGATGTGGCGGTCCAACTTATTCAACGGCAATGGTTATGTCTGAACACCTTCTTTGAGTGTTTACCGCCGCAATATAAGAATTGTAGTCAGTAAGCATTATTGCATATAACATGGTTGGAGGTTTCAGTTTAACAACACTGATTGATAACACAGATCGTTTGCGTCGCCCTCCTTCATCGTTCAGACTTGGGACTGGCAATGTCAAATTACGAACATTGTCTGACTTCAATCTGGGTCAGCTGAACAATGATATATATTTATTTTAGCGTTCGAGAAGTTAGGAAGTTAAGTTTCAGCAGTTGAACTAGTTGTAGAAAGCGTTGAGAAGAGATATCTTATATATGAAACTGATTCATTTAAAAAGGTGTCGAAATTCCACGTCGTTTTGTACTCATACCTCAATGTTTGTCTTGGTTAGTAAGTTGCTGCCTAGCGACACCATTTGTTAAAAAATAATTGCGATCAACGACGCCCTCCTCTTTGTTTCTATCTTAGGACTGGCGGATCAAACAATATCTATGTTAGAATACTATTTTTTCAATAGGCTGACGATATTCAGAAGAACACTTGTTTCTCCATGTTTTATCCATTAATCTGTATTTCTCAAACGTAATTAAATTTAGTCAAATATTTAATATTATGGATGGAACCAGAATTTAGCCAGAGCTCATGACAACAGAGGTCGTTGCCGTTGACAGAAGTCATCTTAGTACACTGCAACTTGATAAGTTTCTCTGCTTCCTCTCATTTAAGTAGCAATCAAGTGTCTCGTTTCAAAAGGTGTTTCCTAAGCATTAGGTTAAACATTATTTATATTTTAATTTTGTTAAATATAAAGCGCGCGCCCATCAATGTGATCTACTCAGAAGGGTTCATAGTCTAAGCACGCAAAATATGACTGTCCTTAAATGTAAAAGGAATATAGGGGTAAGGCTACTACTAGTCTTGATAACACCATGATACATAACATAATTAATTGGGGGGGCCCGGTAGAGTAGTGGTTAACACGCTGGCCAAGAGTGCGAGAGGTAGTGAGTTCGAGCCCCCGTTGGGCGGATTTGCTTTGTAGGCTGCCATCGGCGCCGTGTAATTACAAAGCTGTCTGTTCAGTTGGTAGTTAAGTTTAATTAAGATTACTGCATAACCTGTAAATGTAAAGCGCAGTGCGTCTTGCAGGCGTTTAATTAAAGAAAAGATATTATTATTATTATTATTATATAATGATAATGTATCGCTGTCCCGCACGCATGTTGGAGTAACTTCTGATTCTATCGGTAGCGAATTTCATAAAGCCGATTTACATAAATGGCTGAACCTTGTTTTAAAGGTGTTTAGGTTATCATCAATCCAGCTTCTATTCACACGAACATTTTCTTCACAAATCCAACTTCAAATAACATAACAATTATTTTAGTATTCGTTATTGGACGGCGGCCTGGCGGCTTGCTAGTATTCCGTATTGGACGGCCGCCACTGGCGGTCCGCAAGTATTTGAAATTCGAGGGCCTCCTGGCGGTCCGCTAGTCACAGCCTTATAAATAATGTGAGTTTTTCATTTTTTGCCGATTGATATACGTTGCAATGCGCGTTGGTTCTACTTATAATTAAGACGCATGATAAACTCCTGCTGATTCAAAAACTCGTTTTTGTTTTTTCTTACTTAGAGAACAAATTAAATAGTTTAAAAGGTGTATAATTAGAATTGGATGTCCGTGCCCACAATTTGTAGTCAATCGTTATAATTATGGAATGTACTGTAAGCAATTTCTTTATTTATTTCGAAAATTTTAAATAGCGCCTCTTCGTGATCGACTACTCAGAAGTGCTCCCGGCCCATTTAAGGCAAATAATACAATTTTGAGATTCTTAAGGAACAGAGTGCCCCTAGGAGCTAAGCGCAGCGTAGCGGAGAGGCCATTGCAAGTTGTACATGTAGAATCAACCGCATAGAATGAGCGATGCTTTCGTATAGCAGTCCTCAAGCGGGGAACCAGAAGCTCAGCTTGGTTCGCCGATCGAAGGGAGGATCGACGCTGAATACCCTAAATGGAAAAAAACGAGAGTTCTCGAAGATACGGTGGAGCAAGTCCCTCAATGCACTGCCAAAACAAAGTACAGGCCCGGAATGCAATTCGATGTGGAGAAGGGAGCCAATGTAAAACATTCCGCATATAAGATGAGACATGAACAAATTTTGGCATATGGCCAACAAGTTGCATAACGGTGGACCAGTTCCAGGTAGCCAATCCTATCAGCCGGTAGTCCATGACAGCATCCAAGACAGGAATCTACGAAAGAGTGAACAAGGGTATACAGTTAGCACCAAAAGATGTGTCCTTCATCAAGAACACATCTTTTGTCATATTATATAGGCAAGAAACTTCATGGAAGAGTGTATTTATTATTATTATTCCAACATTTAACGTCGTCTTATGACATCAAAAGACGTTTTATACAACTGATAAATACATGTGACGATCATTTGCATGGTTATTTTCTGTTAAAGGACAGTACATGCATAATTATCTCATAAATATACGGTTAGCGTTGCCATCATCATTAGTTTTTGGACAGGCAAATGCCACAGTTCGTTGGCTTAAAGATTAAACATCATGTTGTTGTTGTAATGCATTTCTACACCGCGTCAAATGTGTCTTCTCAATGCTCCTTTATTCATCAATTAAATGAGAGGATCTTTATATATAGACATGATTATCACAATTTTAAAGGTGTTTAAGCGGAATATTTCTTTTGATCGCTCTTGGACGACATCTATTTGCGTCAACCTTTTTAAGGCAGCAGCTTAACGACACAGCACTATACAAAAGACACATACACATCAAGTATAGTGACGCGTGTATATATGTTTTTTCCAAATAATCTGTATGTATATATATATATATATATATATATATATATATATAATATATCAATGCAGAGACGCCTACGTTGAGATAGACTTTATGTAGCGCCTGCACATATTCCATGATACGAACCTGGTGATGACGTCCTCATTGATGACGGGCTTCCGCAAAGGACAAAGGATCACAATAAAGGACAAAGCAGGGCATCGTAGGACAATATGGGAGGACACTAGAGGAAAAAGGAGGACAATTATAGAGGTCAATACAGGACAAACGAAGGCAAGCGAGGACAAAGGAGGGCATGCAGTAGAAGAAAGAAGATTACAGAGACAATACGTGGTTAAACAGTACTGATTAAAGAGGATAGACGGCAGAGAGGAACAGATATCAAGGAGCATATGTAATAAAGGACAACAGAGGACAAAGCAGGACGACGCAGAACAACGCATAGGGTGAGGTCTAATTCAGATAAAAAGTTTAGGCCAAATGGGACCTAAAGTCTCAAGAATTCCCTTGGCAAAAACGATTTGGATGCCTTCAATCGTGAATTCTCTGGTAATGGTGCTGTTATTATCACCTGAGGCGCCTGATAGTCATCAGAAGACCTCCCTCACTCTTCTGTATTTAAAACCATTGTTCATGCTCTTATTTGCTGTCGAATTGACTACTGCAACTCACTATTTCGATGGGCTTTCCAAAGTTCGCTTATCCTCCCTTCAATCAGTTATGAACTCGTCAGCCAGACTCATTGCTCGTCTACCTCGCTACTCCTACATTTCTTCCTACATGACTGATGTTCTGCACTGGCTTCCTGTTGTCTCTCGTATCCAATTCAAGTTGCTGTTCTTAGTTTCAAAAACTCAAACTGGACAGTGGACAAGCTCCTAAATACCTTTGTGACTCGATGCATAAACCCCTCTCTGCAGTCTCTTCCCGCCCTCTCCAGCCGGCTGATCGACTTGATCTCTTGGTTACAACGGCAAAGACTGCCATGGCCCAACGCCGAGCCTTTGCCATTGTAGGACCTTCTATGTGGAATTACCTCCCTCCCACTAACAGTAGTAAGATATTATGGGGGTGTCATCTTCAGCTCTTCGCTTCTTGAAGTCTTTCTTAATTCCTCGGGGCTGTGACGATGAGAGCGCCTCTGAATAACTGGTCTGTAAGAGGCGCTTTATAAATGCTTATAATATACAATACAATACAATGTGGCGCATGCCGTTTAATACGCCATAGAGTCGAAGTCAAACTATGCCATAACATTTGAACATTTGGATACAGCTCTGTGACAGGTGCTCAAAAAGCTTCAAACAGAAAAACTTATATGAAAGACTATTTCTCTAAACCGGGTGTCATATGAGCAGTATCGGTTGAGTCATTAACGACACACTCCACTTTTATCTAGGCTAGGAAACTCAATCAGTGTCGCGTCATAATAGTACGGTACATCAGAAGCAATGTCATTCTCCCTTATTTTCCTAAAACGGGTGTCATATGAGCAGTTTAGGTTGGGTCATTTACGACATAATCAGTGTCGCGTCACTAGTACAGTACATCAGAAACAAGTAATTCTCCCTTGAGTCATCGATCTGTCGACCGTATGTTCCGATTTCTCAGACCGGAAGTGACTCTACGCGTAGTGGTGGTGGCCGCGGTGGCGGAGGCGGAGGCGGCTGTAACGGTGGAGACAACGATTACGGTAACGGTAACTGCATTTTGTTGTTTCTAATCACCAGTGCTGTGTCATAATGCGGGTGAATGACGTCCCCTCCTTCTTTACTATTGCTTTGGACTGGCAATTCATCCAATGAGACAGTTTATCCATTGTTTATTCGCATCGTGTGGCCGCGATTGACCGCAAACGCAATGAAATTATTTGACATAATATACTGATATCTATAGATAGTTTCAGCTTCGGTTTCACAATACAGCGTCATAATGGAGGTAAACGACGTGACCCCTTGATAATCCACACACACTTCGGACTGGCAATATCAAATAGTCGAGGATATTCTGCTGCTTATCAATACTTTGTGGCCATCAATGTCAGTGAGCGTCGAGTCTACTCTGCCTATACGCTTTATTATCGTGGAGGAACCTAGTGATGATGATGGATGGATGGATCCGATTTGACCAGGGTCTATGACAACAGAGGCCGTTACCCTGGACAGAAATTTGCTCGGCATATTACGGCACTTAAGAGCAAGGTACTAGACCAGTTTTGTTAATAACCTAGTGATGAAGAGGAGGAGAAATCATAATATCTCTCAAAACGTTTTTGACACTGCTGGTATTTGATTGTATGCGACTCCCAGTCTCACAACTGCCATGCTTAGGCACCTTTAAAACATTTCACCCACTGTTATATAAGCATAAGACGCCGCTGATTTACAAGTTCTGTTGCAGTTTGGACATTGTAAATTCTTCACTAAAAAATGATCAATATCATCGATTTTGACGTTAAAAAATTCAATACTGATGATATGACCTAATGACCTCGCAGGGGCACCGAATGTAGAAAAAAAGAAAATAAAGCAAAAAGTTCCAGTAATATTCTTGACCACCGACTTCATCAGGTGAATGGAAATAAAGGAGAAACCGCGTTTCTATACCAGCGCTAGATCAATTACCGTTTCAACGCCATAGCTTCTCTCTGCACTTTGTCGCTCAGCGAAGACCAGCTATCCCAAAACAATGCTATCCCGATTATTATTCTGAGGGCCTACATGTACCGCATGTTAAAAATGATGATGATGATGATGATGATGATGACGATGATGATGATGACGACGACGGTGATGATGATGATGATGATGATGATGATGATGATGATGATGATGATGATGATGATGATGATGATGATGATGATGATATGATGATGATGATGACGATGACGATGACGATGATGATGATGATGATGATGATGATGATGATGATGATGATGATGATGATGATGATGATGATGATGATGAATATTTATTATTTTTCTAAATGTTGTTTTTATTATTATTGCTGTCATTACCGTTATTGCTAATGTTACTACTATAGAGAATTTCTCCATTTTTGGTGAACAGTATTCTTTCCTTGTTTTCAGATGACGAGAGTTCTGTAAAGGTTTCTCAGAGTTACGAGAGTCGCAGTCGTCAGGCGACGGCCATAGTCATGATGGGGGTGATTGGGGCGGAGTTTGGGGCGGCCATCGAGGGTAAACTGGACCAGAAGAGGGGCAGCAACGTTGCCGAAGGTTTGGTATCTCCAACTATTTGCACGCCAGACATACAAGCTAATGCTAACATTATTTCAATAGTATCCTCTGTCATGTGCTCTTCCATATTTTAATTGCACTTGGAATAGGATCCCAGCTTTCGAATTTTTCCACGTTTTTACTTATTTGGCAAATTCAATCCTTAAAACGGGTGTTTACCTGCATCGAGGAGTGAGTAGTTTAAATACCGCGTTAGAACTGAGATTTGGCATTTGTTCTATCGGTATTTGAAGGAAGGAGTGTGTGATGGAGTGAACAAATAAATAAAAGGAGAATTTCATGGATAAATGGATGGATATTTAGATTTTGAAAACGACAAAACTGAATTTAAAAAGTCCAAAATAATTTTTTTTACAGTTATGACTTGCATAATTGAGTGAGTGAGTGAATGGTTGATTGTTGCGAATATGATGCCGCGTGGGGGAGAGATGTGCCGAGAGTAAGAAAATAAAGTCGCCTTTCGAAGCCATGCCTTTTAAACACCTTTTAAATGTATTGGAAAAACGTTATAAGTTGCTAGAAGCTAGACATACTTTATGTCTTGTATACAACGATTAGTAAACCACAGTAACTGTCCTATTTTATATAATACAGTCTATTGGATGGATCCGATTTGACCAGGGTCTATGACAACAGAGGCCGTTACCCTGGACAGAAATTTGCTCGGCATATTACAGCACTTAAGAGCAAGGTACAAGACCAGTTTATACAGTCTATTACTACTACGATTATCTTATACGGTGAATACTATGGGTTAAATTGAGGGGTATAAATACTTACGGTTTTAATCCTGCAAGGATTCTGGGTTTCGCTCTTCATTCCGTGTAGGCGTTAGTTAAAGCGCAAAGAGCTTTCGCCTGGCATTGCTTGAACTTTGTGATTTATGTATTCTGTGATTTGAGTTCAAGTGAATTGTTTTAAATTTCGTAACTTATTCGTACTGCATTCATAACTTTTTACTGTGGCCGGTTGAGGTCTGTCAACCGGATTGTTGAATAAACGAAAAATATTATTAAGTATTTTGTGTAATTGTTGCCTCAGGTGTTTATTATTTGCGTCTGCATGATGGATCAAGATTTGACGAGGGTCTATGACAACAGAGGCCGTTGTCCTCGATAAAAATTTGTTTGGCATAATACAGCTTTTTAAAGATAGTCTGTTGGGTAATATTTCTAAACATTAATTTGGCCCTATTGTACACTCTTAATTCTGCAAAGTTCATTCTACTACGATATGCATTGTTACGGCTCCAGAGTTCATTTAAATACACCAAATAGCCTCCTCAGGTGAAAATTTAGATCAGTCAGAAAATTTTAGCTGCACCAAGTAAGTTGCGCTTTGCTAATTCTGCTAGGAATGCCTAGCTGCCTGGCACACTAGAAATCACTATTTTCTAAGGTGTCCCAGCAAGACGTTTGTCTGTATAGCTTTTCCCATCACGTGTGCCTCCAATGAAGGGTCGCTGATATAGCAATGCCACCAGTGCTGAAACAGCCATGGAGTTCATTGCAGTTACCGCATAAACCATTGGCACATCAACAACGGATTTAGGTGAAGAATCAGATACATTTAGCTGCGCCAAATTTGAACACCATTGACTAGCTATGTAAAAGTAGGCTGCACGATGGTGCCTCTCCCATAATATTGCGTTGATGATGATGATGATGATGATGACGATGATGATGATGATGATGATGACGATGACGACGACGACGATGATGATGGTGATGATAATGGTAATGATGGTGGTGATTGCGATGTCGATGATGATGATGATGATAATAATAATAATGTTGGTGATGTTGGTGGTGATAATGATGATGATGATAATGTTGGTGATGGTGGTGATGATGGTGGTGGTGGTGGTGGTGGTGGTGGTGGTTATGGTGCTGCTGCTGATGATGATAATAATTATTTTAGCGATGGTGGTGGTGATGATGGCAATGACGACGACTCATCGTTGATTCGTTATAATCAGCAGTCATCATCGTCGTGTCATCGCCATCACCATCATCACCACCACCTTCACCATCATCATCATCATCGTCGCGTTATCATCATCATCATCGCCATCATTCATCATATTCGTAGTCGTCATCATCATGATGGTGATCATCGTCATCATCATCATCATCATCATCATCATCATCATCATCATCATCATCATCATCATCATCATCATCATCATCATCATTATCATCCCTAGAAAATGGGAAATGCCTAAATATCTCCAACACCTTATTGAATAGTCTAAAGAATAATGGTGGGTCTAGGATTGTGAATAGTCTAAAGAATAATGGTGGGTCTAGGATTGTGGAGCGAGTACGGGGATGAGTCATGTATGCAGATTAGCCTACTTTGTTCTGATATCCAGACCCTGCAGAGGTTTGGCGGCTCAGCGGTTACTCTCTGGTCAAAGGTCACAAGACAAAGATCCTTAGAAGCTGAATCGCGCATGCGCCGATCTGATGGCCTTAACCGGTTTGGCTAGCAGTCATGTCCGTCCCTCGTTTAATTTAAAAAAGCCTCTGTCTGTCTGTCCGTCTTCTGTCTGTCTTTCTGTTTGTCTATTTATCCATCTGTCTGTGTGTCTGTCTGTTTATCTATCTGTCTGTCTGTCCGTGGATCCGTCCGCCCGCCCGTCCGTCCGTCCGTCGGTCCGTCCGTCCGTCTGTCCGTCCGTCCGTCCACGTATCCATTCATCCATCATCCATCCTTTCATTCACCCATCCACTCATCCATTCACTTATCCATCCATCCTTCCATTCATTCGTCCATCCATCCATCCATCCATCCATTCGTCCATCCATTCGTTCTTTCATCCATTTATCCATCAATACATTGATCCACTGATCCATTCATCCATTAATCCATTCATTCATTCATCCATTCATCCATCCATTCACTGATCCAATTATTCATTCAGCCAGCCATCCATTCACTCATTCAATCATCCATCTATTCATCCATCCATTCATCCATTCCATTACCCATCCATCATACATACATTCATCCATTCATTCATCCATCGAGTTTGTCTGTTCGTCTCTTTGTCGGTTTTTAGTCATTTTGCAGTACATCTGTAAAGGTAAGTTATAAGTTCCCCAACCAAAACCTTAACCAACGATTTATAGTGCAAGACCTATTAAATGTAACATCTCATCATTTTAAAAACAATTAGGGCCTAATCTGTTGGTCACAAAATGTGAATCCAGAAGGGACTGCAGAATCCTGTTCAGTGCAGACAGTGCCACGAAGGGTCTATGTAGGCTACATTGTCGGTGCTGGATGGTTGACAGAGTTATTAATGTGCATGTAGGCTATGCTAAGAATTCAGAACGTAAATTGGCGCTAAAGAAATTAGTCGAAGAAAAAACACTTAAATAAGTGAGAAGACGGTTTTAAGTGAAAAGCCCATGGCGTGATGGATGTATGCTTCCTTCCACCGTTGTTGGAAACCGTTTTGTATTGGATATTAAAACCTGGAAACGTGCAACTATAGGTCTAAGGTGTTTTCTGAAGACACCGTCAGTGGTCAGAGCATAATTATGCAGGTAATATTTCCCTTCTCCCCGACGCGTAACATATTATAACCAAAGACCTTATAGTGAAACTTAAATATCTTTGTTATAACTACATTGCTGGGCAAGGTCGTTGGCTGGGAGCGCCTTTGAGTAGTTATTTTTGAAATGCGCTATATGATAAATCAATTTGGCTTAATAATGGCACTTTATTATAGAACTGTGATATCGTGAACATTTTGTTTCCGTCCATATATATCCCTCTCAGCCATAGATGTCGCCCCACTTAAGAACTCCGTGTTACGGTTTTTGATGCTAAAGATTATGTTTTAAATTTCTAAAGGCAGTTTGTTTACTGTGCAATTATAATTAGTCGTCAGTCTGCTTTCATGACTATAATTAATTGGATGCTTTTACTTCGTAAATATTATGTGAAAATTCCGAAAGCCTGATTGTCGTATTAATAGCGACTTTAAAAAGGAAGATCTCAGCGGTGTGTAAATAGTTCTGCCCGTGAGGTTATTAATATTAATAAGGTGGAACGGCGCGGTTAAGATATCTTAATTTACTTGCGGCCAAACCAATATATTTGAAACACAGTTCATAGTTTAGATACTAACTATTGCGTCGCAACTCAATTATTTTTAATTCGCAAGTTCTAGGTTTTTAATCAGGACTATGTTTCTTTCAATCCATCTTGGAAGGACTGGGATGCGTATAGGAGCGTATGAATACCCTATCTGGCGTGGGCGCTAAGACGAAGTTGCCGCGGAGCCGTTTTCAGCATTGTGCGAACAAAGTCATCGTCTTTTATCGAGTCGAAGAGGCAAATTTGTTAATTTCTGTTTCCAGCGTAAGTATCGTAATCATAATAAAGCAATGTAAAACATGGAATATTTTAAATGCCATGCAAGTAACCTGTTGAACTATCTCCTTGGCATATAATTTATAAATTACATGTGACGGCTGTAGTTTAACCAAAGATATTAGAGTTTTACTTTGGTTTAACGTTTAGACATAGCTGAATTTGGTTTGATATTCACATTCAATATTATTTTTAGAAACACAGCAACATTTCCGCTCCGTTAACACCAGGGCGTTCATGTACTAAGAGGGGACGCAACATATACATTCTATATTACCTTACATACAGTGTCTGCCAACGAATGCAATAAAATTAGAGTTTGGTACCGTGTTCTCGGGCTGATACAGAGACTCGTAGGCTAGTTGTTTAGTAATCTTCTAGAATGGCTCGGTAGCAAGTAAACAATATGGTGGCCACAGATCTGCGCAGAATAGAGCGCTGTCACGTGCGGTGATCAATAGCTCAATAAGTAGCCCAATGTTTCCGCGAAAGTAAGCACGTAAATTAAGCAAGTAAATAATTAAAATGAAGGTACTTAGAAATAGGAAATAAATGGTGTTTAAAATTGGAAGCTGGATACAGGCATTTTGAGACCTGAAATCGAAGCTGGATTAACCAAAATAGCCTACATGTTGAAATACCTGACTTAAAATCATCAATCTAATACGTATAATTTGTAACACGTGTTTAATTGCTCTTTATTCCGTTTGTGAAAATTCTAAAACTTCTAACCATTCCAACTTCCATTTTACGAAAATGATTTTCATCAATCCGACTTCTGTTTAACAAGAATTATTGTCTTCAGTCCAACTTTCATTTGACCATTGCTAAAACTGTTTATTAAATTAATAAAACGACGTGCTTATTTTTTGCGGACACTGTTGTAAACATTGGGCTAATGATCGAAGCACGTGACAGTGCTCTATTCTGCGCTGATCTGTGGTCACCATATTGTTTACTTCTACTGAGCCATTCTAGAAGTTTACAGTTATTTATTTATTTTTCTACCGCTATAAATAAATTAAGCAATTGTACTTATCTACTGTTTTCTGTCTGGTTAATGACACCTCCTTAGCAGATAAAAAATATATCCATCTCAGGCAAAATAACCATTTCAGTTATTATTAACCTCTTACGCGTTTGCCCCGAGATAACTCGCCAACGGCTATCCGTCATACAGCGTTTGCCCCGAGATAACTCGCCAACCATTGTAATAACCTTTCCTGTACAGTTTGGGCCGTATAAACTCGCGTATTTCTTGCTCTATGATATAAATCTATTATTTATATCGTCTATGGTGTTCTATATTTAGTATTCTATTTTTAGTTATCATTTGAATAGTTGCAAAACAACATATTTGCGGTCGAAAACCGTGATTATGTCACATTCTTCTAAGAAACGAAACTTCTGTTCGCGCTATGTCAGCGTCGGTCTAAAACAGTTTTATAAAATAGTTTTAGCTCAACATTCATTTGATGAATCAGAATTATCACAACTAGATGGTTTGAATGAGTTTTCGGGCATTGTTTTAGACCCAAGTTTGAGCTAATTTTCTGGAAGATTTGGTTTCAACTAGGCCTATGTTCGAGGAAACTAATCCGCCCATGGCTGTAGCAGTCTGTTCTTTGAGGTTTATCATGCAGGAAAACATAACTTACGATTATTTTCAAGTAATTTTTTTTACCATTATAGCAAGAGAAAAGTGTGACTTACAAATAACAACACCAAACAAATTTTATTTTAATTTTTTAGTAAGAACCAGTCAGGTATGTTCTACCCTGACACGGTATGTACGCCCAAAAATAATTGAACGGTGCAGGTCGGTTTAGAAATTTTTTAATGAACTGGTAAAGGGTTAAGCTATTTATCAATGAAAACTCGCGTCTCAGAAAATGCTTGTGCATAGTCAGGTAAGAGCGCTAGTTATGCCGACCCACTACAATTTCGAGAGGGGTAGTGTAAGGGTTATCCTAAAGTTTCCGGGCAATGCGGGGTAATCCAGCTAGTCACTTTCATAATGACGACTTGCTATCAATCAATCAATCAATCGCAATTTTTATAGCGCCCCTTCAAGGTAGCTACTTAGAGGCGCTCCCGGTCGAGATCAAGCGAGAAAAAAACCAGTCTTTAACAGTTTGTGAAATTGAGAACAGCTTGGGAGGTGTCATATAGTCAAGGGAAGTCCATTCCAGGTTGTTGGACCAACCACCGAGAATGAACGCCAATGAATGCTATAATGGGATCGCTGCTCTAGTTCGGCAATGTCAGCTTGGTATTTCACAAGACTGCCTGAGAGAGCTTTCTTTATTGCTCAAGTATCCAAGGCCACCATCGCTCCATTCTGCTAGAATCGGTAGCCCCCTGGAAGAATCGCTATACAAATTATAGAATGATGGAATGAATATTATTATTTTTGAACTAGAGATTCATGTAATCCATAGGATTTAGAAAAAAATAAGGATGGCATTTACTGGGATGGCTAGTCAATTATTATGATTACTACTATCATTGTTGTTGTTGCTGCTGCTGCTATTATTATTGTTATGCAGGTGATTGGTGTTGGTAGAATTTTTGATTGATATTTCTGGTATGTGTGAACCGCTATTTAATTATTATATTTTTGGTATTATCATTATTTAATCTATAAAAAGTACACTGACTGAGTACACTTTTGGTGAGAAGACTGATCATCTACCCTTGAGTGCAGAGGTTGAGAAATGATGTTGCTAACATTTCTTAACCCATAACCCAATCAGGACAGGGTTAATGAAGTGCTCTTCTGCTTATATTATTGTTTGTGTTGTAGGTCGTTATTATGCTGGTGTTTGTTTTTTTGGTCGTGGTGCCGATGGTAGTGTTGGTGGCATTATAAATTATTGGAGACATTGTTGCTGTTGGTATTCTTAGTGTTCTTATTAGTGTTATTATTGGTACTATTATTATTAGTTATTGCTATCACTCTTTGCCATTGACTGCTGGGCTTAATGGAGAGGTGGCTTATTGCAGTGCTCTTCTGGTCTTCAATGGCTTTTACTATTATTACTGTTGTTGGTGGTGCTGGTGGTGGTGTTGAAAGAGTCAGTTTTTGTTATGTTGCTACTTAAGTATATTGCTTTTTGTTTGATGGAGGTGAAAGAAATGGTGCATCTAGGAATTTTTTAGAATTTATTTAATTCAAAATTGATTTGGTTTGCAATGTAGGGTTGTGGAAATTCTGGGAATTGGCTGAATGAAATCATTTTGTTTCTAGGACTCTATGCAGTTTTTCAAAAGCTGGAACTTGAGAAGGGTGACAGCACCTGTCAAACGGTCAAAGTACACGCAACAACTGTTACATTACAGACCTGCGTCGTACGTATTTCATGTTTTCCCCCTAATTATTATATTTATGTAATTGTCGTCATTATTTAATTTTTTATGCATTTATTAAGGTCCATCACGTCGACGTGTTGGTGGTCGTTGTGGTGGTGATGCATTATATATGTTATATATGTTATCTTGCTACTAAGCCTATTTGTTTCTGTACAGGCCTTACAGATGCTTCAAACTTTTGCCATCTTTTTGTTTGGCTCTGTTTGTTTACTCGAGCATTTCAACAGTTTGAGGCTCTTCTTGATGTTTGAGCAATGTTTGCTACTTGTCAGTTTTCGGTTCATAATGATTCCTAATACATGCAGCACTTTTGTGAAGCTACTTGAAATGTGTTCTTTTTAGTGTCCTTATCCATGCATGTATAATGACATTTAGTTGCATTTGGCTAACACAGACATATGTATAGTGTCTGTTAGCACTTTACAAATCTATGCACTTGCAAGTTGCAACGACATTTTTAATATGTGAGCAGCACATATTACAGTGTATGAAATGTGGCTATAGAGATTCTGTTGTATCTGACCATTTATAAAGCATTTCTCACAGCAAGAGCCTTTCAGAAGTGCTCCCAGTGTGGATGAGGGAAGTCTTTGACCTTTACCACTCATGTGTCCGCAGACAAATTTGGGCCGATTAATTATTGATCTGAGTGGTAAGGATTCACGATACTCATTAAATTGTCAAAACGTTGCAAAATTTTGAACTGATTTGACTGACTGAAAATAATTGTGTTTGTAGAAGTCGAGGAATTCTACGAACTCTGGCAATTCAGAATGCTTTACAAGTTGATGGCCAAAAAGCAATGCTTACGTCTGGGAGAGCATCGTTAGTATTTCACTTTTTTCATAGCATTGTTAGTATAGCCATTATTATTATTATTATGCATTTATGAAACGCTTTTGTCGTGCAAATAAGTATCAATTGCTGTCACTGAGCGACTGTTAATGAAGGTGCAAAGTTCCTAAATGGCATTCATTTCAAGGATGTCTCGAACTTGTACTGCCATTTTGTTTCTCATAGTGTTACAGGGATAGTTCTTAATTAGGTATGAGCAACATACATTCTCTCCTTTTGCTCTGGTTTCATCAAGACATTATATAATTAAAATATTCATGCAGTACTTGTAAACTATCCATGTTTTCTGAACATAAATTATTTCATATATTTTCTTCTATTGATATTTTGTATCATAATTGGCTTCTAGAAGAGTGCACTACTAAAGGGCACACTAACCGCACAATGGTATCTTCTAGAGGTCTCTGTTGCAGGTGTTGGAGGTGATGTGTGGTACTATGGAGTTAACTGCAGAATATTTCTATTCTTTTATTGTCAGAGATGAAAAGAGTTATTTTATTCTTATGACACCAATTTATTAAGTGTGTTGCTGTACTATAGAGTATAGATACTAAGCTCAAATGGTACAACATGTATTGTCGAAATTCAACATGTATGTAATTGTTTTTTTAGCAACTTCTATCCGACCAATCATGAAGTGGTGATGCTAAGCCGCTATGAAGTCAGTTTCCAGAAGATAGTCCATTACGACAGGCAGCGTAGGGTTGAGGTAAAAAACCTGTGAAATCTTTCTGTGTAGAATTTTGTATAGGCTGTTTTGTGAATCTTGAATGTATCTGCATGATTAACTAGTCAATCATTTATTTGTGTAACTAACCAATCATTTTACACTTAATATTTACAGAAAATGCAGCTTGCTTCATAAACCGCTTCTTTACAGCTCTTAGTGAGGTCGTATGACATCATCATTTTTAATTTGCAAAAAATTCTTAATGAAATCACATGTATTGGAAAATTATTATCCGGATATTTGAAAAAAACGGAATTGAAAGTTTAAACAGCTGTAACTTTTGCAAACATGAAAAGTTTCAAGTGAAACTTTGCGAGATTGTTGGAAATTCATTCCCCTGCAATTTGGGAAATTTTTGCGGAAAAATGTCGATCGGTTGTGAAGTTATCGCAATTTATCCGGTGGTACGTTTTATTTGGCCACCCTGTATATGTTTATGGTGGTTAATTCTCATACAGCTCTTAGTGAGGTCGTATGACATCATCATTTTTAATTTGCAAAAAATTCTTAATGAAATCACATGTATTGGAAAATTATTATCCGGATATTTGAAAAAAACGGAATTGAAAGTTTAAACAGCTGTAACTTTTGCAAACATGAAAAGTTTCAAGTGAAACTTTGCGAGATTGTTGGAAATTCATTCCCCTGCAATTTGGGAAATTTTTGCGGAAAAATGTCGATCGGTTGTGAAGTTATCGCAATTTATCCGGTGGTACGTTTTATTTGGCCACCCTGTATATGTTTATGGTGGTTAATTCTCATTTGTAGTGGCAGTGTTTGAAAACTAGTTTCTTTCTTTCTTTCTTTGTATGTGCACTTGTTATAGCGCCCCTTCAGGATAGCTACTCAGAAGCGCTTCCGACTATAGTGAGGACACTGAATCGGAGTTTCATGTTGAAGTGTTGAGCACAATTTTGCAAGTGAAGGACTTGCACGGAGTCAAGTGATGATTTTCTGTGGTTAATTGTGTAGTTGTATATTTCTGTTTCAGTGCTCTTGCATCTCCTGAAACCAGTGTGAACACATTAGAATTTGTTCAGAGGTAAATAAATTTGTCTAAATTACTACCTTAACTTCAACATATGATTATTTGCACTTTTCTTTTCCTTGTGCTTAGCTTTTATCTAGGAACTGTGTAACAATTCTGTCATTAACTGCCCCTTGTGTTTTTGACGGATATATCTGTTGCCAATAGTCACTGGTAATACAATAGTGGTTACCGAGGATGTTGGTTAGACATCACAATAGCTTCAAATGGCCTAATTCCAGAGGCCCATAGATAATGGCTTGTGCGTTAACTGCAGAATATTTATATGTTTATTAGTTAAACAGCAGTATTATACGACTTTTTCTTCATGTAGTAACACTCTACTGTATGTGTAATTGTGTATGTGTTCACCACTATTTCTATATTTATTTCTTGCTTTTCCTATAGTGCCCCTTGAAGCTCCCTTCTCAGGGGCACTCCCGACTACAGCATTGACATTGCATCAGAGTTTGAAGCCGAAGTGCACAAGCAATTGCGAGTGAAGGACTTGCTCAAAGTATAGACAGGGGCTTGAGATAGATTTGAACCTGGAATCCTCCGATTCCAAGGCACCGAGTCCACCACTATTCCACCGTGTTCCATATATATTTGTATGTAATTTCACTTCACGCATTCAATACAAGATCCTCTGTCTGGTCTACAAATCACAGCTTGGAAATGCCTAATACCTCGCACTGTATGCAAAAGCCCTCATCTGCATCTTTGTCTCGCTGAATGCGTTCTGCAGATAGTCTTGATCTTTTGGTTCCCCGGACTAGGACTACTCTTGCCTAATATTGGGCGTTTGCCGTGGTTGGTCCCTCCATTCCATTTGGAAATTACCTCCCACCCGGATTACGGACTAAACTTGTGACTAGTTTTTTCCTGCTATACTCAGACTACCATTGCAAGTCATAAATATTGTCATGCGGAATAATATCTGAATCGTATATCCCTCCTCAATGGGAGGAGAGCAAAATTACACCAATTCCTAAAATGTCAAGTCCTGATTCTGAGGCTGATTTCCGCCCAATTTCTATTACACCTGTATTATGTAAAATTCTAGAGAAATTTGTTGTGCATAAATATTACTATCCAATTCTGACTAATCCTGATGAGAACTGCATATATTCTTACCAATTTGCTTTCAGACCCTCTGGGTCGACTACTGCTGCGCTTATAGCTTTAACTCACCATTTAGTTGAGTCAGTTAAATGTGAACCATATGTTCGTTTGGTATCTTTGGATTTTTCTAAGGCTTTTGATACTGTAAGGCATGATAGTCTGGCTGTACAGTTAGCCTCTATGCCGATTCCTGACTTTGTTTATTACTGGCTTCTTGCTTTGTTACAAAACCGAGTGCATTGTACTAAGTTCTGTGGCATAACCTCCTCTTTCAAGTGCATTAATGCAAGCATCATTCAAGGGTCTGATCTTGGGCCAGTCAACTTTCTTTCCTTAATTTCTGGATTAAAAAGTTCTACTATTTGCAGGTAATAGACTTTTTAAATATGCTGATGACTGTTACCTGATTATTCCGGCATCTAATATTGACACTACTGATGCTGAACTTGATCACATTGCAGAGTGGGCTAGAAATTGTAACTTGCGCCTTAATAACAGCAAGTCATGTGAAGTCATCTTTAGGCGTCCCCGTTCCAAAACTTCTGACTGCCCTCCCCCCATTATAGGGATTGAACGAGTTGATGCAGTTAAGGTTCTTGGAGTCACGCTTTCATATAGATAGGGGTTTTCTGCACACATCGATAGCATTGTCTGTAAAGCAAAGCAATCATTATAGGGTCATTCCGTGCCAAATCAACCAAGGCCTACCGCACTCCGACTCAGATTTTCCTGATTTTTTTTACCAAAAATCAATTATCATCTGGTATGAAGAACTGGAAAGTTTCAAGTGTCCAGAGTGAAAACTGACCGAGTTATGGGGTCCTGAAGTTGGTGGGGGTAGGCCGAAAAGTGAACGCGAATTTGCGTCTGCGAAATTTTTTCAATTTTCAGACGCCAATAACTTTGGATCTAAAGCAGCTAAACACATTTGGTTTTCAGTTTTCAATTCTGTGCATAACATGGATTGGCAAGATCAAGTAACATTTGCTCTCTCTAATATGAGGAATTAATAAGAATTTTTGAAAAGTGTCAAAATATTTCTTGCCGAGCCAGTTTTTGTCATGTTTGCAGACACACCATACTGTCAAGACATGCCAGAAAGGAATAATTTTTGTGTGGTTTTATTCACCTACTGGTGTAGTTGCAAATGTGTAATTTATTTGTGTTTTGGTGTACAGGGACTGCTGTAACACCCTGCCAAAAACCCTTCATCTCCGTGACAGTGGTCACTTTCAACTGACCAAATGGGCATGTGGGACACCTGATAAACAAGTCAAACACACATCATTGGAAAGCTTGAAGAAAATCCTTTTATTGATACTAATTTCCTGATGGTAATCTACATCTAACTCATTAAATTATTTTTTTTAAATGCGTGAACAAAAGTTATATCACTTTTATTGAGGGCACCCACCGATTGTTTGACTTTTTTGAATCATCAAAAAACTTAGGGTGGCATCACTAAAAGTGATATAACTTTTGTTCTGTTTGAAATATTTTTATGAAATCTGGCCAACATATGTAAATATGAATTGTCTATAAACCTGTAAAATTTCATTTCGAAATTCTTACTTTTGGCCAAGATATTGGCAAAAACCTACTTTTTATTAGCGTTACGTTTTTGAATCGTCAAAAAACGGTGGGTGGCCTTCCTAAAATTGGCATAACTTTTGGTTTGTGTGAAATATTTTGATGAAATCTGACCATCAAATGTAAATATGAATTGTCTTTAAGACTGTAAAATTTCATGTCGAAATTCTTACTTTTGGTTAAGATATTGGCAAAAAACCTAGGGTTTTTTTTGGCCCACCCTGTAGTTTGTGTAAAAAATTCAGAAAAATCCGGAGGGGTGTGGTGTACACCCCTGGTTGAGTTGACGTGGAATGACCCTTCTCTAATACCATAATAAACATTCTGTAAAATTTTCATTGGAATCTGAGATGGTCGACTTGGAGCTATTTGTTGAATTGAGATGGAATGACCCTATAGATATACATGTTTAGATACAATGCAATTGTTTTTTCGAGCGATACATTTTGTGTTATTATAATTACTAAAGCTGTTAAAATTGGGTTCTTTATTTGTATGAATAATGGTGATGGTTAGTGTGCTGGACTGTCATGCAAGGTCGTGGGTTCAAATCTCAGAATTTTTTTGATATTTCTGCCAAGCTATGCAACTTAGCCAACTCGGCTATGCTGAGTAGGCTACACAATAGTACACTGTCGATGGGAACATGATGAGTTGGCTCTCCATCTGCTGTGAAATTCTGAGACTAAGACATGAAGTCTCTAACACTTCATGCTTGCCCTGAGGCAGCTTCAGGGTTAGCTTAAGCGAACTTATCTTCTATTTGAATTAATAATGTTTATTAAAATTTGTGTTTTCAGATCTTTCGGTGCCGCCAATGCACGCAGTGAGATGTCCAGGAGCAATACCTTGCGGGAAGAACATCTTCAACATTCTAATCAGTGGTCTTACCAAAACTGACCGCGTTGCAGTGGATCCATTTCCACAACAGAACATGTTTATTATCTTAGTGTGTGGATTCCTGTAGGAAATGGACCCTATCAAGGCCGTAGCCAGGATTTGATTTTGAGGGTGTTTCACCAATTTCCCTTCCAAAAAACTGATGACCTTTTTTTAGTCATCCGGCCAAAATCTTCAAAAAATGTCACCAATTTCCCTTCCAAAAAACTGATGACCTTTTTTAAAAAAAATTTTTGTCATGCTGCCGAAATCTTCTCAGAATGTCAAAATGTCACCAATTAATTAATTTTGTTTTTTCCATTTCGGGTGTGTTTTCGTTGTTTTTACATCATGTGCTCGTAAATGCATTCTATTATTTTTCACATTTTGGGGGCTGTTCAAACACCCAAAATACCCCCCAGCTACGTCCTTAGACCCTATTCAGTCTCAATAGTAATAGCTTCATATCTACGGCCCATGCGCCTCCGGCTGTTCCTCACGCTTGCAGTTCCAGACATTCTCTGATAGGCCCAACGACATTGAATTGACTTCCGTTATCATCTGCTCGGGACTTATTTTTCAGCCTGGCTATCTGTCTGGAGCGTATCTGTGTTAATTAGGCGTTACCTTAATTATGATTGCCAAACATTTTGTTCGTCAAATGCTTGATCAATAGACAGTTTACTTGACAGGCATCACATTTTAAATTTTGTGTTAATGTGTGATTATAATTGTGCAATGAATATGAGAAAAACATATTATATTGTTATTTCTTGTTTTTCAGCAATATGAGGTGCTATTCATTGTGTGACATATGTTACTGTATAAGATTTGACATTCATTAAATGCAGCATAGCTGCATCTGTACATGTGCGTTGTACATGGCAGACTAGTACATGTTCCAATGACTGTCATTAAGCTCTGATGTCACCTATAGACCTAAGTTATTTACTTTGTTAAATATATGCTGACAGAAGTCTAATTACCACAGAGAAACCTCTGAAATTACAGTGTTTCTGGTACATTGAGCCCGTTTGTGTAATAATATTCTAATATGTAGGCTTATATATTTAAGTCGGGCTTTCGTGTACATGGTGTAGATATTAGTTAGTTAGGCTCGACTGCTGAGCACAGTGTGTATGCTTTAGCCACAACTTACCGGTATAATGTTGTAAATAAATCGTGATAACGTGCTGCTTTAGCAAACAAGTTTAATCAAATATAAACAAGTTAAATTAGCAACACAACCAAAGCTGCCACTTCTAATGTTATATGCTGATCTAGCTATAGTAGGCTAGGCACACATACTATGAATGAGTTAATTCGGCTATGTCCCTCTAGCTGAGGCCATGTTCATATAACTAATACGCAAGCTATATATTCTATGGATATGTTTATCCAGAAATGGGTGTTTAGATAGGTTCACAAGGTCTATTAGCTGCATGTACAACGCCTAGTGGGTAAATAAAGAAAGCGGTTAGTTGAGGCAAGCGACCGCCAGAGAAGATCTGTCTAAGCGATAATGTTCATCTGCGTATAAGGCTTACTTCTCACGTCTTATGACATAGGAGTATTACCTATGGGTGTTTAGATAGATTGACACAGTCTATGGCTGCATGTACAATGCCTAGTAGGTAATTAAAGAAGGCGGCTATGTTGAGACAAGCGATCGCCAGAGAAGATCTGTCTAAGCGATAATGTTCATCTGCGTATACGGGTTACTCCACACGTCTTAGGACGTACGAGCATCAACAAGGGATCCATCGCTGTTCCAACCACAGACCAACAGGTGGCGCTCATAAGCATCCAAAGGTGAATCAGCTAGGCATTGTTAACTACCAAGAATTACTTGGATCAGATAAAACCCTAGTAAGCTAATAATCACCTTGGGTTTATAGGTGAAATGAGTAAGAATATAGAAGAACGGGCTTTGCATTATTAAGAGTGTAGTTCTGGAGTATTTATAGAGTTTTAAGACTTCGTTTAAAAGGTGTGTGAGTTGAACCCTCATAGATCGTTATTCGCACATGATTGCGATGACCTACTAGTAACTCCGCCATAAGTTTCACAATGCCAGTGCCAGTCCCAAGCCTGGATAAAGGAGGAGGGCGTCGCTAATGGTCTAAGACAACTCGGACTGTGATCAATAGTACCTTGATCAGTTGCCTCTGATCAGTAGTCCCTTGATCAGTTGTCCTTTGATCAGTAGTCCCTAGATCAGTTGACCTGTGACCAGTAGTCCTAGAACCCTTGCACTTACCACACTCTAATGTAAACGCAGTATTCAAGGGAAGAAAGTAAAACTGTCAATCGAGTAATTTAAACTTCTGATTACCATTTATAATTTATAAGTCACCCAAATCCTAGATTCATTTATTGTTTACAGCTTTGTCATGTATAAGGACGATATGGATAACACATTAAGAAAATCATTACCTTAGGATTTAGTTAACTATAGTGAAGACATAGTCTATGCTATCAAAATAGATTAGTTGCGCAATCTGTTGCTGCTCTTTCTAACTCCGACAGCAGGAAAAAAAGGTTCTCTTCCTTGGTTTTCTGTCAGATCCTATATCAATTGAATGGGGAAAGACGTTTTCTTATTATGCGTATTATTTGTAGTAGCTGCAGTAGTAGTTGCAGTTTAACGTCAGTGTGTGGTAACAACGACCATTGGCGACGCCCTCCTCCTTTATTCATGATTGGGACTGGCACTGGCAGAGTGCAATCAGTTTCGGAGTTCGTCTAATTTATAATTAATTAGCGATAAAAGTGACGTTGGAATCGTTGGAAGCTTATACAATGTGCTCGAATTCTTACCTAATTTGGCTAACGGGCCACATCAATAAATAGTATATGTGGACAGCATTTTAGAGGTATGTAGGTGCAGTAAGCGTGTGTTTAGTTGCAGTTTAACGTCACTGTGATGCGGTTAGCAGTCCCCAATTGATGCTTGAGTAAACGGCAGGCGAAATCAATTCATATAGCAACGGCTGACAACGTTTTTACGGTGTCTAAAATAAGCATAGCATGGGAGAAGCCTGTAGTGCATGTTATTGAAATCCATTCGTGTAAAAAGTAAAGGTATGTGTCAACTGCATGCAGTTGACACCAGCAAATATTGTGTCACCCTCAGGGATGCCATTCATAACTTTTCCACTTAGATCTAGGCTTTTTCGGTCTTGTCTAGGTTTATAGGGCTTTTTATCAGGTTCTAGCATGTTTTTCTCAGGGCGGTTTTTCAAACACTTATAAGGTAAAAAAGCATTATGAGGTTAAAATATATGAAAGACGGCAAAAATCGCAACATCTAAGATTTTAGAGCGAAAGACTAAAAAAAAATTGGCAAAAAGGACAAAATTTTTGATTGAATGACTAAGAATAAGGCCGCCGTAAATTTCGAGTTACAAAATCAATGCATTTATCAGAAAATTCTCAATCTAACTTTTTCTAGCCTTTTGTCCGACGGATCTGACATTTTAAAATTCAGAGTTACATCCCTGGTCGCATTCATCGATCGTAAGGCACCGCTCTGAATATCACTGAAGCACAGCATTGGAAACTCAATAGTTGTTGAACACCCGTTTGAGTCGCGATTGCCACACAGAACTGTTTTGATGTTGCTTTTCTGTTTAGTCTCAACGGTGAGTCGAGTTTGTTTCTACGCATCTTCTTCAAACAGAATTTTTACCCATGATCTATGATGAAACGCCATATTTTCCCGGTGCATTTATTTAGCGCCACTGTCGCATAAAATCAGAAGATGACGTGAGAATTCTGAGCCTTTTTGACGCAACACAGCGCCCGTTAAAAAGCAGAAACCCGCTTGGCTTTCGGGTAGCGCTTTAGAACTTTGGAGATTACGATTTCGATTAGCAGTTGTGGACTTCAATGTTATCCAATTCTACCAACATAGTCAAAAGTTATGCACACTCAAATTTGGACAATAGCCCTGATGTTAATCAACCGAACTACAAGATATGGAGCGTCCTTCAAGAACGCGTTTATCAAACTCGCATACGTGACGTTGATCACCTCAAACAAATGGATTATTGACAATGCAATCAATGAATGTCGAAAGCGCCTTAGAGCATGCATTCGAGCTAATGGAGGACATTTTGAACATCAGCTTTGAAGAACAGCAATTGTTGCAAATAATAATTTCCTATCTTTTACATGTTGGAAACTTATAAGTTTCTTTGTCCAAATTTGAATGTGCATAACTTCGGACTCTGTTCGTAGAATTGGATAGACTTTTTGGGAAACATTGATAATTTAACCCTCTTACATTCTCTGAAACATTATAGAGTTTCATTTAGAATTGACAAGTATGTCTCCAAAACAAATCAGATCAATTTGAACATGGTGCATATAAATGTCATAAGTATATTTCTTCTCGAGTCTAATTCTGATATGGTATCAGTTAATGCAGTTTTAAAGGTGTTCAAGTTGATAGCTCTAAAATGGCTCAGCTTTTGACTACTAGGAATGACACTTATAATTTTTCAGTTTAAATAACTTTCATAGTATATTTAAACTTTATATCCAAACTTTATATAGCTATACGTTAATCAGTTTAAAAGGTGTTTAAATCACAGCTCATGTATTTTACATGTATAATTATTGAAGTTTCTACCAAACGATTTCAGATGTTTCCTGCTTGCATGGATTAGCAAACCGGTGACTAAACGACGATGACGCTAGCCATTGTTGAACTGCTGTCATGGATCACAATGGTGACGCCGGCTATCACACACGGAACGGGTTTCCATGGCGACACCGAGAATGGCGTCGTTTCCGCTCGATGCGTTGCCAGGTGCCTGTCGCTGATGAAGGTTAGACGTTGCAGACTGTTTCCATGGTAACTTAAAGTTGGGTGGTGATTGTGATGTTGTTGGTGATGATGATGATCATGATGACGACGACGACGAAGACGACGACGACGACGACGATGAGGATGACGATGACGATGACGACGACGACGACGACGACGACGACGACGACGACGACGACGACGATGACGATGATGATGATGATGATGATGATGATGATGATGATGATGATGATGATGATGATGATGATGATGATGATGATGATGATGATGATGATGATGATGCTAGAATGACGGCATAAAGGACTGCGGCCAATCTTTTCGGTGGCTTAGTGAATAGGGATGATATTGGTAGTGATGTCTCAGTGACTGCTGGTGCCGTTTGTGGTGATACATTGGGTAGTTGTGTTGGTGGAAATGCCATGAGATTTGTTGTTGTTGATGATACAGCAAATATTATTGCTAGTGGTAATAAAGTGAGTTTTGGTGATGTCAGTTCTGTTATACTGTGAGCTTTTGGTGTTGTTGGTCACACAGTGAATTCCGGTTGTTTGTGATACACTGAATTATGGCGTTGGTGGTGATGCGGTGGGCTTTGATATTGGTGGTGATAAAGTGAGTGTTTTTTACTAGTGATCCTTCGATGGTAGTTTTTATGGAAATGCAACGAGCTTTGGTCTTGGTGATGATGCAGCAAGTTCTATTCTTAGTGGTGATATAGTGAATTTTGGTGTTGTAAGTAATACAGTAAGCTTGATTTGAATGAATCTTGGTGTTGGTGGTGATACGCTGTATTTTGGTGTTCGTGGTGATACAGCTCATGAGTCTTTTGTACTGCTGGTAGTACTGTGAGTTATGGTGCTAGCATTGGTGTTATTAGTGATGGCGGTGGTGTGGGTGGTTGTGGTGGTATTGGTGATTCTATGATTGACGAGGTAGAGTTGGATAAATCGATTGTTGTGCTTCCGATTTATTTAGCGCTATCGCAATTCGGTCCATTGGCCCTCTGTCGGTTGTTGCGTGAACTTTGACGAATGATTTCATAAATTTCTTGACAAGAGAAAACGAAATATCATCAATAAATTATCAGATGCAGATAAGCAGCTACCGAGAAAGAGAGACATGCAGAGACAGTGGGAGACATAGTAAGATACTTAGAGAAAGAAACAGAGACCGGGGCAGAAGCCGGGTCAAGGGCAGGGGCAGGGGCAGGGGCCGGGGAAGTTGATTCGTTGAGATTTTTACCTCATATCACAATGCTTTCAATATTGTGTATAATAGGCCTTGTGCTCTACATAAATAGCTCTATTATACCAAGTTAATTCGGAAATATTGAAAGGCACCGTCATATTTAGAGTTTCTGTAACGTTTGAAGCTTCTAACTGCCGCAAAAGCTTGCAATATCGTTATACCAAATAAATCTTAGCATTATTGCGACAATAATGCTTCTAGAATCTAGATCAAAGTGGAGCAATATATTATATTATGGGGAACTATTATTACCGACATTTATTCAGTTATAAAATATAGTAATAATGGTCACGTAGTATTCCCCTGCAGAGTCTCTGGCATGGGATTACCCCAATAAACCCCCATGTAATATGCTTTAAAAAATGAAGCTACAAGAGCAATAAGACGATCAGGCGAACGCCGAACACAGCCGAAGGAAATGACTCTATTGGTAAATAAATCAGTTTAAGAAAACGTGAGTGACAAACCGCGTTCAGTGACATCAGAGATGAATAAAATAACATAGAAACATTTAATCATAACGAGCTTCAACCACTGGTTTTGTAAAAATTCAGACGTTCATGGCCATTATACGCGATCTGTAAATAGATACCACCAAAGAAGTGTTCGTACCACTACTGGACTACATAGTATTAGAATATGTGGACCGTTGATGTGGAATTCTCTGCCTATTGATCTTTCTTGTGTATCTACAATGTACCAATTCAAATACAAATTGAAATTATTTCTTTTGGATACTATTGCATAAATGCACAAAATGGTTTGTTTTGATGTGCACTACCTACACGTGCACTGTTGTGTTCTCTTACTGTTGTGTTTTTTAGTTGTTTTTTTTTAGTTTAGCTTAGATTAGTTTAGTTTGTTTGTTGTTTTGCTTTCCCCCACTTCTTTGAGTTGCATAGCTTATATTCAATGCACTTCAACATGTAATTAGGGCGACCCTGTTAGCGGAACCTTACGTTCCTTTGGGCTTACCCCTTTGACATCAATGTACGTGACATTTTCAACAACTGTTTGTTTGTTTGTCTGTGCAATACTGTATGTACACATATACATGTTTCACGATGATCAATAAAGTATTTGATTGATTGATTGATTGATTGAGAAAAAGAAAACCGTCGTCTGTAAAATAATCATCGTGTATAACCTATAATATACCAGTCAGTGTCAAATTTACGGGAAGTTTGAAATAAAGAAGTATCGTCGTCGTCGTCGTCGTTGCCCTCGGCCACTAAAACGAAGCATTTCGTCCGTCGTGACCATCCTCATTGCTGCGGATCGGGGATCAGAGTCGACGACGCCATCTTCCTCCATTGCTCTCTGTTCCTCGCGGTCCTCACACAGTCCGCCATCACCATCCCCGTCCATTCCTCCACGTCATCCATCCATCTTCTCCTCTGCCTTCCCTGAGCCCTTTTTCCGTCCAGATAACCCTGACATATGAATGCCGGCAGCTTGTCTGCTCTGATCATGTGTCCGAAGTAGTTCAGCTTCCTTCCTTTCACCACCTCCAGCAGGCTAGTATAATGGGAGGTAAAAACTTGATCCGGATTCAGACAACCCATTTATTAAGCGTTTTTAATTTTTAAATTTCTAATTCATTTCTAACCGTTTAAAGAGGTGTCTAAGTTTTCACAAAGTTAGTTAAATTTTTTAGAGTTAAAAAAATTTACAAGTTGTGTTGAGATCATATTTTGTTTGTATGTGCACTTGTAACGCAACTGCAGCTTCGACGATTCCAATTACTATTTGATTTGTAAGATGTAAACTTTAAGAAACCAGCAATATATTTCAGCCGTTGTCTGCATGGTCTCGCTAGCAAGTTCAGGCGTCCAAATCAGCGTGTTGGAAAAGTGCCACTCGTAGGGTAAACAAGTTGAAATAGCAAGTCAAAGCATAATTAAAGAGGTTTCCAAATACAACAATAATTATTGATTTCGCGGACATTCGACCTTTACCAGACATTGCAATGCAGAAACTGATCTCGCTTGTGTGTGCCCTACTTCCATACATTAACTGCAATAACAATCTGGCCACATTACAGTTTCTGCCTGCGCACAGCATTCTCTGAACCGTTCAGAGCTTAGCGATGTAGCGGACAACGATAGATGGATTTGTTAATTTCGGTGGACAATTGGAACATCGGGAGCTGCGACGAATCTTGTGATATTAAGTCTCGGATGCTAATTTCGTGTTACAGGGAGAAGTCACGCTCTCCTGATGTGTCCTATTGGGTTGGATTACCCGCCAGATGTCGTTAATCTTTGCATTGAAACGAAGCAATTCCGTTTGATAGTACAGTGGCTTCTCGATTGGGTGGCTGTGGTTCATTGTTGTGGTTGACTGTTGAGACTGGTTGACGCCGTTTCTGGTTGGGATGGATTGTTCTCGGTGTGTGTGAGAGAGGGAGGGAGGAGGGTGAATGGGAATTGCTTTGGGGAGGGAAGGAGTGGGAGAATGGATGTGGAAGTAGTGATGGGAGTGTGGAAGAGGTGGAATTACTTGTGGAAGGATGTGGGTGGGTGAGTGAGTGGATGGATAATAGATGAATGGATGTGGATGGATGGATGGATGGATGGATGGATAGATGGATGGGAGAATGGATGGATTGTTGATTGGATAGATGGGCAAATGATGAGTGGGTGGGTGGATTGATACTGTACGTTCGTGCTGAATGACTACAGTTGCAGGCGTAGTAATGAACGTTGTTTGCCTTCTGCATAGGTTTCGTTTGCAGAGACACTTTCTGCTTGTCAACGCAATCCGTCCTGCAACAGCGTGAGTATTGCACATCTCGGTACCATCCAACAGCGGCGCCCGCAGGCGTACGCATATAGGTAAGTGCGTACAGCGCGATGACACAAAAGGTATGTTTTTTGGGAAATTTGAGGTTGATGACTAAAAAAAAAACAATTTTAGGTTGATGACTAAAAAAAAAAGTCATCAGTTTTTTCCGCGACCTAACGAAAATAAAATTTCTGTGCGTACAAGAAAAAAATCCTGCGGGCGCCGCTGCCATCCAACATGGTAATACAAAGCGTGTCTCTTTAGACACCTTTTAAACATAGCTCATCAATGCAATATATATTTTCATTAGAGTCCAACTTTGTAATGGAAGACTTTTTAAACATAGCTCGTTGATATAATATTCTATATCATGCATTCAAATATTCATTTGTCGAAGTGATGTAATAATAATGTCAAACAAATTTCTGCCGAGAGGAACGGCCTCTGTTGTCATAGGCCCCCGTCAAATCTGGTTCCATCAATCCAGTTCATTTGTAATTAATGAAACAATGTTTTCTTATTTGAAGCAATCCGGCTGACAGACCGCAACCGGTTACAGTGTACATTTATGCAATTTTTAAGGAATTCACAATAACGCAGATTATGTATAGAAGACATATGTCTTAGCCACTATCACAACAGATAGTCTGCACTTACACGGCACTAATAGCAGCCTACAAAGCATGCCCGTCCAACGGGGCTCGAACCAGTTACCTATAGCTCTCCATGAAAGCATGTTATCCTATGCATTGCTTGTTTCCTGCATTGTCGTTAAGGTCATTGATGTCATAATTTATGGCGACGATAAACTTTGAATAATAAAAATAATCATCGGATTCAATGTCTTCTGGAATAGAGGATCACTTTTGCTATACACGATACGTGTCTATGGGCATTCTTCTAAAACACCTTTAGAATTTTCTTCAATGTTTATATATAAATCATACACCATCAAATCTTATTTGCTTATAGTCCGCTTTGTCATTCCACACTGTATGACAATGCGACCTAATAAGCGAGTAAGTTATTCTGGTCTAAACAACTCAACATTGATCCTTTGTAACATGCGACGGTTGTTCATTGTAAGAACTTTTTGAAGTATTTAACTCGCAATTGCTCAACGCTATCAATTGAAACATCGTCAGTAGATATTGGCGCTCTAGCGTTGAGTAATTGAAGAGACAAATAGTTGCAGATTCATTCAAAAGCTATAATGATTGTCTGACACCTTTAAGACATGTTGTTAGGTGCCATACGCGAATTATAGTTATTATAAATTCGTTTCCTAACAGTGCCAGTCCCAGTCCTGGATAAGAAAGGAGGGCGACGTTAATAATCTTTGTTATCTCAATGCAGGGTTTTTAAAAAGAATTTTTAGAATTTCACAACCCGCAATTTTAATTTGGCTCGAACATTTCTGACGACATTTTCCCAGCAACACACATTGTGGCACAAACCCACATTCCGCTACGTTCCTCCATGGTTAATTGCCCCCAATTCGTTCCACATGCGTGTTTTTTAATGATTTTTTCTGCGCAAGATCGATATTACAACTGCGAAAATTTATTTACAACCTCACATTTTTTACAACTGCATGCGTGCTTAAGAAATCTCTTTCACACATTTTTTACTTAGAGTAAAAGTGCAGTTATTGGTGACAGCGAACTATTAAAACACCTTCAAAACAAGCATAAATATCCAATATAACGATTAGATGCAACATCATACTTACTATCTCTCACAATACAAAGCGCGGTGATTAGGCTTATGAGAAGGTTACTGTGTAACTGTGCTGATTCACAATTATAGCTAATACGACTACTGATTTTGCTACTGCTGCTGAAACTGCAACTGCTATTGCTATTTTCTCTACTACTACGGCTGACGCTGCTGATGCTACTACTACTACTACTACTACTACTACTACTACTACTACTACTACTACTACTACTACTACTACTACTACTACTACTACTACTACTACTACTACTACTACTACTACTACTACTACTACTACTACTACTACTACTACTACTACTACTACTACTACTACTACTACTACTACTACTACTACTACTACTACTACTACTACTACTACTACTGCTGCTACACTATTAAGACTGCTTGGAGGAAGAGCAGGGGAGGAAGATGATGAAGTAGAAGTGGAAGAGGAGAAGAATAAGGATTGAGAAAATTCCATAGTAAGCAAGTATAACAGAAAAATCCATTCCACCGGAATTCAACGAATTCGTAGAGAAAGAACCGGAATAAGAACGCGACAACAAGACGCGACAACAAGATACAGGGCGCTCGTATAATACGGTCGGCCAATTCCACGAATAGCAAAACAGAATGAAACTCTGGATGCGCTGATGAACCTTGATCCGAAGCACAGTAATTACCTACTCACTGGTTTTTTAGAGATCGAGAGATTTCACTGTTGGGGGAGTTTTGATGGGAAACGAAGGTTGGGGAGAAAGATGAGGGGTTTCAGTCCTAGGTGGATTAAGGCAATTGGACGTTGTTGGGGTGGGTGATATTGATGGGTTGATGAACGGACGGACAAACGGACGGACGGACGGAAGGACGAGATGAGTGGACTGTGGAAAACATAAAGAAAAAAAAGGTATTAGTATGTCTGTCTGTATCGACATCCTTAAGCATACACATGTGGATATGAAGACCGACTTATGCAATTACATTATTTGTACGTCATTCTGAAAGTACAACAATGTGTCTAAGTATTTATACAACATGCATACTTAAACACGTGCATGCTTGAATGTTTTTTGCGTCACGGTGTGCGTTGTTGGGTGCGAACGTGCGTCCGTGTACAATAGGGGCAGACTGAAATACAACAGCAAACAGAGATGCCACTCTGAATTAAAAAAGGCCAGATCCGGCCGAAATAACCTAGAAAAGGCTAGGTTGAGAATTTATCTGAAAATGCATGAATTATTTGGGCATGATTTTTCTGACTAACTTTTTTAGTCATACGACTAAATTTTGCTCCTTTTTGTTTTTCAGTCTGTCGCTCCAAAATCTACATTACCTAAAATATTTTGTCCAAATTCACCAACACTTTTGACTTTTTCACGTATTTTGTGCATTTTCACCTGAAAATTATATTTTCATATAAAAAATTCGGAAACCGTCGTCAGAAAGTTGATCTTGGCCCAAAAAACCTAGAAACCTTGACAAGACCGAAAACATTTAGATCTACTTGGAAAAACCCATGAGTGACTTCTCTGACAGAGTCATCTTGACAAAGAGACATGCATTCAGCAGAGACGCAGTATATCATTTGTCATTCTGATCAAGATTTGCACCAATGAGAAACACATTGCTGTTAGAATTCGGAGCTGAAATCTAACTGGCGCTTTATAAATGTCAGAATCTTGATTTTCATTTCTAGGACAACGCTTGGATTCTAACGCATCTCAAAACTATCCTTAATGCGATGTAAAAAAACCCGTTAACCGCTTCTATTGTAGAATTCCATCCACCAGCTCTTCATCCGCCAAGCCATCCATCCTAAATGCGATATGAAAAGCGTTTTCCGCTCCTGTTACATGTATATATCACTATTCCACCCACCAGCCCTTCACTCCACCCACACGGCTATCCATCACACCATCCATCCATCCATCGACCTGGTCGTCCGTCGGATCATCGATCTATCCATTCATCCACACATCCAGCCACACATGCATCCATCCATCCACACATTTACGGCATCCACACATTTGAATATTTAGCTATCCATCAATTTTTCCAACCCCCATCTATCCAATCACACATTCGTACCTTTTAATACAACCATCGATCCATCCGATATTTTTTCTTTTGTCCATCTTCCATTATCTTTATTCAACTATCGAATTTCGACGCCTTCTCGCCAGAGTATCTATGTCAGTGCACAATGGATACCTTGCAGCATATAGAAATGTACCAGTGAATGATAATTAGTAGACTTGATTACAGCCATGATTGTCGCCTTCATATACCAGTTTTCGACACCTTTCAATAGCGTATAATATCACAATAACAACCCAGTGATCGCAGGCTGATTGTAGGCCTACTAACCTTGTCTGCAAACTGCAATTTATCGGTCTTAGAATTCCTTTTAAAAGGGGTGTAAAATTAACACAAACACGCGCGATGATGCTTACTGGTGGTTAATGTCACATGTCACGTGAACCAATGACAGAAGTTTTCGAATAGTTTCCGTTGCCGGATGGAAACTCACAGTACACCCACCCCAAGCCTATAGATAAAGGAGTATGGCGTCGCCAATGATCTTTGAACTCGAGATCCACTAAAATAATGATTAATTATATGACAATTAATTTAGATAAGTAAAGGACTGATAAGCGTTATAAAGGTATGCTTTCATCCAATCATTGGTTCCTGCTGCTGTTGTTGTTGTTGCTGTTGCCTAAAGGTCGCACTTCTCGCACATAGCCCCTACATTTCGTTTATTTGAACGTTAGTAATTGAAATAACTTTTTTGATTCAGTTAGTAAACACGATATAAAGACTTTGTTGCATGTTTTATAATATCTTTAATAGAGTTATTTTTATTCATAATTAATACTTTATTTATTAATTCATTAAATCATTTTTGGGACTTGGACACTAAGCCAGTCAAAGAGATTACTTGCTGCAAGTGCGTAGAATGTGCCAGAAAGTGATCATGTTGCATGATTGTAGATCTAATATCTTTAATTGAGGTATTTTTCTCGATAAATCATGGAACACGCGCTCATGATTTCGCCCATGATTTTGCTCATGACAATAATTATTAAAAGCCTTTTTCTCGATAAATCAGCTTCTTCTTTATTTGAACTGGCAATTCAATTATTTAACGCGATTTAAGAAGAGTAGCGGCGCTAAGGGTGGGGGGAGGGAGGCTAAGCCAACCTACAAAAAGCCATTCATTTTTTCCCATGTGAAAATGAAATATTTGCCCGATTAACCCTCTTCTTTGCGGTTTGCCAGACAGTTTGGCGGATATGAAAAAAGGACCATTTTCCCCAAGATTTCGAAAAAACGATTTAAAAAGGTCGTCAGAAATTTTGACAGCAGAAATTTTGACAGCAGAAATGAAAAAAATTCTTGAGACTTCGGACCAATGACTAAAAAAGGTCGTCAGAAATTTTGGCGACTGAAAACGGGAAAATTTTCCCCGGAAATTCAGCTCCCTAAAACTGAAATCCTGGCGCCGCCACTGTATAAGAACTTTTTTGAATATTTCGAGTCACCGTTACGCATAGTTTTAAGTTCTTTATTCGCTAATTCAAGTGTTTAGTCAGCGCCTTTTCAATGATGCTACTCAGACTTAAAACCGACTAAGTAGAACAGCTTTATCATTGCTTGTAGAGAGTGACATTTAAGGAATAGGCGCAGCACAAGAGGGAGGTCATTACACACCACTGGACCAACCATGATGGAGTAAAGATCAAATATGACACAGGGAGCACTCGCCTTCCAGCTTAAAATAGAGATCGACACACGATGACAACGATGGAATTGGAAAGGCAATTGTCAAGACTAGCTGCAACTGTATAATGCATATCGGATTAATGTGAATAAGGTGAATATTGTAACAAAAGTATGTCTTTTTAGCCACGGGATTAAGTCTTTAACTATCGCTGTACCATCTTTTCTATTTATTTAAATCTTCAATAATATTATTTAAAAGGTGTTTAATGTACATCATTTTTATCCTGTTTCTCTAGTGTTCTCAACCATGTGATCAGATGTTTATTAATATCGACCTATGCAGTGAAACTTGTCAATCTGCGGTAAGAATACAATATTTCTCAATAAATTTTGTGGCCGTGTATTTTTTCCAGTTTTACAACTACTAGTATGTTTGGTTATTAATAAATTCTTGGAGCGATACGACATCGATGTAATGTAAAATGTTTGCTTAATTTAATCCGTTATTGTGAATTATTATTCGTTAAATGAATCTCTATAATTACGATGTTTGTTTGTATGGAAGGCTCAAGATGTCTGTTTGTATGGAAGGCTCACAATATTTGTTCGTATGGAAGGCTAACGATGTGTGTGTTTGTATGTGCACTTGTTATAGCGACCCTTCAAGTTCTCGACTCAGAGGCGCTCCCGAATGCAGCGCGGACACTGTATCGGTGTTTCACGCCGAAGCGCTAAGCAATTGATCGCAAGTAATGACAAAATAATGACATTATAGGTCAAATCCTACCGTATCGCACGGATATGGATATTCTTTAGGAAGCGAATGGTTTAGGCAATGCGCTACGGGAAAGTAAACCAGCGCAAGACTTCGCGCATAATTATATTTGGATACACGGTCGGACTTGGTGAACCCCCCAATAAGTCGCGCGGCAGCACGGTGGACCCTCTCCAACCTCTCAATCCGAACCCGTGGAAGACCCGCCTCTGATATTTACCTGTGAAGAACGCTATATAAATTCTGATTGATTGATTGATTGATTGGTTGATTGATATTAGCGTATTTTATCTATTGGGGCGCAGTGGTGTACTTCAAAAACCGAACAATAACTATCTTTAAACTCTCAACCATTCTTGTGCGTTCTTTATCATCATCATCGAAATCCTTGGGCTAAACGCCCGTAGGTGTCCGGCACCACTCTCTGTTTGAGTCTGTCTCGCGTCATGTTGCCCATCTTCAACCTGTCCGGTCTGCAGGTCCATACCATTAACATCTTGAACCAGCTAGACCACCTTGTCTGATGAAGAGAATATGGGGAGAGATGCACGAAGGACAACCTGGGTCAATGCCCATATGTGTCCGAAGCTCTCCCGCCCCCGACTCTCTCCACTGGTCTGTACTGACCGGCCTGTGCATGTCAGCTCCACATCATGACACCTTGAAGCATCTGGGTCGCTATGTCACTTGTGTCGTGATTTTTTGCGGATTTCTATGGTCTTGGTCTTTTACTGCCAGTGTATCTCCACCCATCTGGCAAACCTTCCTCATTTTATCCGGGCTTAGGACCGGCACAGAGAAGTTGCTGGTTCCCTGTGGCAGAGGATGGATGCAGTTTAACGTCGTGCCAGGACCCTTTATAGACACCTTTAAATTGAATCAAACAGTTTTATATGAGAAAAAGTATTCGCTGTCAACGCGCTATCTGACTCTTCGCGTTAAAATTACATGTATATGAATTGTCCACTTTTTATACCACTCCTTCAATGTTATCACTCAGAAGCGCTCCCGACCACAGCGCGGACACTGAATTGGAATTTCGCGCTGAGCAACTGTGATTGGATTGAAGGACTTGCCCAAGGTCTCAACGAGGTGGCTTGAGGTGGATTGGAGCCTTCAGCCCTTCGACTGCAAAGTAACTGCTGTGGTTGCGGGCTTTTCTTTCTGGGGGCAGCCCAGTCTGTGGTTTATGGTTCCACCCGGTCTGGCTGGTCCAGCGACACACCATTTTTACGCAACACATCATCGGTCAATTCGCGACACACCGGTTGAGAACCTCTGTGGTAGCCGGAGTGTTAAGTCTCAAGCCGCGCGCGGTGGTGTACGGAAAAAACCGAACAATAATTATACTATATAATTATCGTTAAACTCTCGACCATCCTCAGTGGTTCGTGCGTTCTTTATAGACACCTTTAAATTGAATCAAACAGTTTTATATTATAAGAAGTATTCGATTCCAACGCGCTACTTAACTCTTCCTTCATTCTTTTTTGCATTGTGCACTTGTCATAGCGCTCCTTCAAGGTTACTACTCAGAAGCGCTCCCGTCCACAGCGCGGACACTAAATCGTAGTTTCACAATGAAGCGCTGAGCAACTGCGAATGAAGGACTTGCCAAAGGTCCCAACGAGATGGCTTGAGGTGGATTCGTACCTGCAACCCTTCGGATGCAAGGTAACGAACATACTCACTGCGCCCCATGGATATTATTTTATATGGCCGTTACTGTGTTCGTAGGTAACTTTGAGCAAGTCTTTCACTCACAATTCGTGCGGCGGCACGACGGTGTAGTGGTATGTTCGTTGTCTTGTAGCCGCAGTATTCCACCTCAAACCGCCGCGTAGGGTCATTGGGGAAGTCATTCATTCGAAATAAACGTGTGTGCCTCGGCATGAAACTGAGATGCAGCATAGCACTGTATTCGGGAACGCCTTCGACTAGTGAGCTTGATGTGACTAGATTGAAAATGCGGGAATTAGCCAAATATTTGTGCTCCGTAATTGGATGGATCCAGATTTGACGAAGGCCTGTGACAACATAGGCCAATAACCTCTAAAACATTTCTTTAACATAATACAGCATTTTTATGTGTAATTGTTTTATCCATACCTTTTATCGCAAAACTTCACCCGCCTCTCGACAGAAGTTCAAAGCTTTGCCTCCGTTTTTCAGTTGAGTTCAACAACTCAGACATGGAACTGGCGTGACAAACTATGTTTATTATTACTAATTTGTTCATATAAAAACATGACAGCTCATTAAAATAGGCAGTTACCATCCGACCGGACATCAGATTGGCCGCCTCAGAGGATGATTTCAAATCAAAGCTTAAATTGTATCTGTTTGTTAAGGCTAACCCCGCAGTTAGCCGTTTATGAGGCGTCCTTGCAGTACATGAAGTTTGTGTTGATTTTGACTTAATGTATGGTTAATGGGAATTCTTTCAAAGGTGTATAAGAAGATGCAGCATAAACACATCATCATCATCATTGCTCTCCTCCGTCCGGCCGCGCCGACAGGATATATTCTTCCTCTGCATCGTATTTTTATATTCAAAGGGTTTGCTGCATTTATATATAGGCTAGCTCTAAAAATAAGCAACGAAACTTTTTTTGGCAAAAGAATCCAGAAAATTTAAGGTCGGCTGCAAAAGACGTTTTGGAAGTTCGAAAAATTTGTTTTCTTCTATTACTTATTTTTTTAAAATTAATTCATTTTATGAAAATATGCAGTTATATAGATGGGCCCGGAGTTTAGTCACTATGCGTGATAACAGAGACCGTTACCGTTGAGATAAGTTGCTTTTGCAGCTCGAAAGCTGTTTATGTTATTTATCACCAAAGTGGCTAGCCTGGCTAGCATGTCCAGGACCTCGTTTTAACAGATGTTTTCCTGTATCCGTTGTCCTGGCTAGCAGAAAACGTTATTGCTGTATGACAACACTATGCAATAGTTGGCGTAGCCCTCATCATTTAACAAGACTCGAGGCTGGCACTACGGCATTTAGTGTACAGCCGGAGTTAACTTGATGGTTCGTGATTGTTCTGCTGTTCCACGTTTTTCTAGGGGACGTGGATGATTTAAAATGTAGAGATTTTCATAAACCTGACTTATATAACTTCAATAAATTTGATTTAAAGGTGTTCAAGGTCTCGTAGTTGAGCATCATGAGCAATCTTAATTATATTTTAACAAATTATCACTACTACTACTACTGTTAATACTACAGCTACCGCAACCATCATCATCATCATCATCATCATCATCATCATCATCATCATCATCATCATCATCATCATCATCATCATCATCATCACCACCACCCCCAACACCACCACCACCACCACCCTCACCATCACCATCCTCATCATACAATGCACACTGTCTTTTCGCAGGCGTTTCAAGATGTCTGCCTTGAGAGCTGTAACTTCCTTCGCGGGGTCATGACCTCTCGACCCGGCGCATGCCCTCCTCCGACTGCGACCGTTGGTCTGGCAGCGGTGTGCATAAAGACCTGTGACTATGACGACGATTGCCATGGTAGCGAGACTCTGAAGTGTTGTGGCAGCGCTTGCGGTCGTACCTGCCAGCAGCCATCTACCGACTTGAAAGGTAAGCTTAAGCTTTTGAGGGCGATTGGCGTTATGATTATGCACGATTCGTTTGGACGTTAATTTTGCTTACGCTTAGGTTTGTTTGTATAAGGCAGCGGAAGGCTATGGTAGGAAAAGGATGGTTTTGGACGTTTATGGAAGGTTTTGGGAGGTTGTGGATGGTAATTAAGACTGTGGAATTTGTGAAAGTTTATAGAAGTTATGTTTTGTCATGTTATATTAGGCTATTTTAGGAATCTAGGCGAGGCGATGCGAGCGGCGGCGAGGTGGGGCTGGGAAAGAAATGAATAATTTATCGCTAGATAAAGTGAGCAATATCAATAAGTTATGTCATTGCCTTATGCAAATTAATGTTCAATATGTGTGTTTTGGAATGTTACATCACTGTATATTATTGCAATCAAACACCGTTATTATTTTTTCGCTCTGTAATTAAAATCAGAAGATCATGATTTGAAGGCAGTGACTATCCACGATTTGCACCGGCATAGTTAAAATTTAATGGATAATACTATTTTGAAACACACCTCTTTTATAATTCATATTCACTCTTCAAATACCAAATGCAGCGACAAGATTCTTGTATTGAACATAATAATTGATTATCTTGCTCCTTTTTTTCTCTATCTCTTCAATAGATCACTTGCTGAGGGCTCTATTCCTGCTTCTCAAAAACGTGCTTTGGTTTTTCCTTCACTTAAGAAAACTAATCTTGACCCTAGCCACTGTCAAAATTATCGGCCTATTTCCAACCTCTCTTTTCTTTCTAAAACACTCGAGCGTCAGGTTTCCATTCAGATTCGTCCTTACCTTGAATCATCAGGTCTTCTTCCCTCTCGCCAATCTGGTTTTCGGGCTTTCCATTCAACTGAAACAGCCCTACTCTTCATGTTAGATGACATCTATGCAGCTATTGATAAGATTCAGGTTTCCCTTCTTGCACTTTTTGATGTATCAGCAGCCTTTGACATGGTCGATCACAAAATCTTGCTCAAGCGCCTTGAATCCTCCTATGGTATTAAAGGTGTCCCTCTCCTATGGCTTCAATCTTACTTGTCTGGTCGTACCCAAATGGTTATAGCTGGTAATTCCAGATCTAACTGGGTGCCGGTATTTCCTTGGACCCCTACTCTTCATTCTGTACACGGCTGATGTTACTTCTCTGTTTCCAAGTCACTCTGCTACTGGTCACCTCTTTGCTGATGATGTTCAAGCCTATGTTCATGGTTCTCCTTCTACTCAACTCATACTAGTTCGCCATATTGATTCACTTTCTCATGATTTGCACCTGTGGATGTCTTCAAATCGCCTTTCACTCAATTCCAACAAAACTCAACTCATCTGGCTTGGCACTCCCCAGCAAATTAAAAAAATGACTTTTTGCTTCTATCTCAGACCTTTCCTCAATTTACATTTTCAACTTCTGTTCGTGACCTAGGTGTCACTCTTGACTGCTCGCTGACATTCTCAACACATGTAACCAACCTTACGCGCTCCTCTTACTTTCACCTCCGTCGTCTCAGGTCCATTCGCAGATCTGTCTCCCTTTCAACCATGACATCAATAGTCCATGCTTTTGTCTGTTCCAGAATTGATTACTGTAACTCCCTTCTTATTGGTCTTCCAAAGGTCCGCCTATCTCCCATTCATTCTGTCCTTAATGATGCTGCTCGATTAATTGCGCGCCTTCCTAAGTACTATCATATATCATCGTTCATGATTAACCAACTACACTGGCTTCTCTGCCCGCATACAATATAAAGTCCTTTCTCTGGTACTCAAATCCAAACTGGGTCTTGCACCGATGTATCTCAGTGATCTCATTCGTTCTCCTCTATCAGCATCTTCTCATCGACCTCTCCGTTCTCTGGACAGGGCTGACTTGTTTGTTCCACGAGCTAGGACCACTATTGCTCAAACTCGATCCTTCACCATCATTGGGCCCTCTTTGTGGAATTCTCTTCCCTCCACTCTGCGTGGGACTCTACTTTCAGGATCGTTATCTACATCTCTCTCTCTTCTTAAGACCTATTTTTTCTCTAAGTGTTATCGCACTGGGAGCGCTACTGAATGGTTCTGAGCGGCGCTATAGAAATTACTAATTACATTACATTACATTAATAATTACGGTCGTCAAAATTACTGCCCCACCCTCCTCTATCATTATCACACGGACTGTCGGTGAAAAACCAAGATGAGCAGAGCGGCTATTTCCAGCAGCATAGTTAAACTTAATTATAATTAAGTGAAACGTCGTTTAAATTTAAATAACACACCTCTTTTACATTTTACTAATTATTCAAGAAAAAGTCTTTGTCCATTACATTCGAACCACCCTAATGTCTAGGCTATTATCGACATATTAATGTGCCACACAGTCTCATCTGCTGCAGGTCGCTTCCTTCTGTCGTTCCACGGCTCGTTTTGCCGGATTGTAAATCTCCTTCTCGTGTCGATCGGGGAGCGGTGGCAATGCTCCGGAGAGGCAGATGGCGTTCCCCCGCTGAAGAGCCACAGAAATCCGTTGGAACAAGTATGACGTTTCCATAGGGTCATGGGTAGCGGCAGCAATTCTCCTCCCCAAATCAGAAATGAAATCCAGTCCTTCTTTGCACCAAGCGCCGCCGGTCTCCAAGGCGACCGCAACAAACGCGTGGGTACGGGTGATGGTGGAATACTTGATAGTTTTCGACGCAGCCGCGCGTTCGGCGGCTTTGCCAGCTTCGATGGATGTGTGTGGAAGGTGAGACAGGGCGAAGGTGTCGGGCACTGTCACATCCCATGCCAGGCATCGACCTCGTGACCAAGGGATGATTGTCACGCCGTCTGGTCGCTTTCCGTCTTCTCTTAACAGACCGAGGGGTTCTTTGTGGGACGGGATTTTCGCCCGTCCAAGAGCTCTCCACACGACATCGTTTATCATGTTATGTCTTTGGTGCTTGCCGCTTCCTCCTTTGCAGACCAGTCCATGCAATCCTCTCGCGTCGACAGTCCCTCGGCAGTGGTGGCACACATGAGGTTCGCAAAGCGACGTTCCTAATCTCACGCCAACTGCAAACCGTATCTCCTCGTCTGAGAGGCGCAGACCTAGCGCAGTCACAGGGTGAGCGAGCATCCAGTCTCCAGAATGAGGGGCTCTCGAAGCTAGCAGACGAGCGCGGTCGCATGGGACACTGGTGGACTCGAGTAGACCCGTCCATGCCTTTTCAGTGAATCTAGAATCCCACTCCTTTTGGCTGTGAGATGCTGCTCCAGTAGGTGGGTCTGCGCCTGTCAGGGTAATCCAAGCGTTGAGAGCTGAGTCTGCAAGAACATATGGAACATCAGCTGACTCTGTATGTAGAATGCAGGCCTGCAGTTCGCTCGTGCTAGCGGCGGAAGCCAGAAAGGCAGAAAGTGCCAGCGTTGATGCACAACGAACTCCAAGGCCACCATCTCTGACAGGCAAAGAAGCCTGAAGCCAGCGGTCGTCGTCAAGGTCCACGTTCAAGATGGTTGACAGACCTACTCTTAATAAGTTGTCGAACCGAGCCAAGCCCGGACAGTCAGTACATACAGCTGTGCGCAAGCTGTAAAGCAGCTTTGGAACGCTTAAGCTGTTTTTGAGCAGAACCAGAGCATCATGTGTATACAGCATGGAGAGCCTTGCGATTGCCCTATCAAGATCGTTGGCCTTCGATCCGACGACCATCTCCACAGCTGGACCTGGCATCAGAGGTGCACCCAGCAAGGTCATCTCCTCAAAGGTCATGTTCGTAAAACCTTCAAACGCCGGGTCATCAAGTAGTGCATGTGAGTTGTGGCAGGCGATTTCACATTTGCTGCTGTTTAATGTCAAACCAAGGTCCCTCGATTCTTGCGCAATCAGAAGGACATCAGCGGCCACTGTCTCCCTGCTACCACCCAATGTCAGGTCATCCAGGTAACCAACACGCAGAATTGATCTCAGTTTGACCAAAAGTGGTTGTAAGACAAGGCAGAACTCCAGAGGACCCAAAGGATCGCCTTGCTGTGTCCCTTCTTCAGATCGTATGGTGTTCGATCCATAACGCAGGAGCGGACGGTTCGAGTAGGCAGCGTGAGCAAAACGGTAGAGCTCTGGAATGTCTCTAGCCACTGCCTCTAGAAGACAATCCCTGCGCAGAGTGTTAAACGCGTTTGTGAAATCCAGCTTCACGAGGACGTTGTCTTCGGGCATTGCTGTCACCCATCGGCGTGTCGCGTGAACGGCTGCCTCAGCGCCTCCAGAAACACCTACCCCCAGTTGAATGGGGACGAGCAGTTGAGACAGTCTTGTCTTACTAATTATATTCAAATATTACAGGAAGCGAAAAGATTCCTAAGTCTTCTTCTCTCCCTAACTGGATTAGACATCTCTGCACAACCTGCACGATGATGAGTAATGTCACTGAATGTCGGTGAGAGATGACACGGTGAGGTAGAGGACTGGTCACACGTCAGTGCTAAAGCAAAGGCTGCCACACACTAGCTGCATAGAACATGACATCAAGATGAGTTAGAGATTAAGCTCGATATGCGTGACATTTAAATCTGCCACTGTGATAGCATACTTCTAAAAATGTCTGTAATTGTTGCAGGCAATGTAATGCAAGTGCGATTGTAAGATGCAAACACAGGTTGCCTTATTTTCTTGGTAACTCACTGAATTTGCTTACTTACTTATTTACATGCTCACCTCCCTTCCCACATACTTATTAACACTACTATATTGACTTACTTACCTACTTACCTACCTACCTTCCTAACCCCTTCCTACCTACTACCTACCTACCTACCTACCTACCTACCTACCTACATACCTACCTACCTACCTACTTGCTTGTCTATCAACCTGCAAAACTGCCTATTCATCTACCCACAAACTCGTGGAACTTCCTATACATACATAAAATTATACCCATGCTTCTAATCACTCACTTACTTAATTACATATCTACCTGCACTTATCTGAAAAAAAAATTTCTGTGCAAAATAATCAATCGTGATTTCCTTAGCTGCTCAAATGCTTCGGAGAGCCAATCGTCTTTTTCATCCGTATACATGATTTAGTTATTAATTGCCCGTCTTTGGTCTTCGTTCCATTTCCCGTTGCAGGTCATCGTAGGTCATCTTCGTCGCCTGAATCTCCGTTGGTTCGATACAGACGACGACTGAGATCCATCGATGTTCGATGGAAACGATTTACATCTCTACTCAACGACGACGACGATGATGACGATGACGATGATGATGACGATGACGATGATGATGACGACGACGATGATGACCACAACAACTCCATGGTACTCTACGTCGTCAACTCGCGAACCATTGTTGGCGGCGGAGGAGGGAAGGAGTTACGTGTGGCACCATGGAGACAGATCGCTCGGGTGAGGAGAAAATGAGGAGGGAAGGGGAAGGAGGAGGAAGAGGAGGAACAGGAGGTAGGAAGGAGGAATGGGAGGAGGAGTAAAGACAGGATGTGGAAGTTGAAGAGGCAGAGGAGGAGAAGGAGTAGAAGAAGTAGAATGAGGTTGAAATAGTGTGTTTGCGCTGTTTAGATGTCTGTATGTCTGCATGTTTGTCTATTTGACTGTATGCGTGCTTGTCTTTTACCTTTGCAAGTCTGTTTGTCCGGATTTTGCTTGTAACTCACAATACTATATCTACCACGCATGCGCTATATCACTTTCATGCTCATTCCGTACCCTATTGCCATCTATTGCGATTATAACCTATTATATACTCATTGTATACCTATTATATAACTATTATATACCTTTTCAGACCGAACTTTATCACATTCGAACCTTCCTCTATTCCTATACTCAGATAACGTGCTCCTAATCTTAAACCTTCTGAACCTATTTCATTCAAATTCTAAGCCTATAGTCATATCCATTCTATATCTATCCAGCACTAGTCATACTCATATTCATAGCTTTTCAACACATAATAGAATGCATATACATGTACAATTATACCTATTCATACCTTTTTTACCGAACGTTAAGCTATTCGAAACTAACATTATAAGTGATGCATATCTACATGTATAATACTCTGCACATTATGTCTCCAGTCTATATCTATTCATACATATGCCATATTTCGCATACCTTTTATTTGCGTGTTTCATATATATAAATTCATTCCATGTTGTGCCTATTCCATATCCATTCAAAGCTCATTTTTACACCCGTATAATATTATCTTCAATCTACATGTATCTAGCCTAGTTGGACATATTCTATTTCTGTTACAACGCTTCACTAATATTCATTTATTTCGGATATCTAAAGTCATAACAATTATTGTTGTTTCGTCACAAATGCAGACAACAGCGACATCTGTTTTGGTGAATGATATTCAATCTGGAAATTCATATCAGTTCACCGTCAACGCAATTAACGCCATTGGAAGCAGTGGACCGTCAAAGCCAAGCAACGCATTCTTGATTCCACCAGGTCTAATTTGAAATGATTATTTAAAGTTATTAAAATAAATAGTAACAATAATGATGATGATGGCTAGAAAAAGGACGACGACGATGATGGCGATATTTATAACAACAATAGCAATAACTACAATGATTTCAGATGTATATAGTCATAATATTGAAAGATATTGCAAATTTAAAGTTCATGCAATGATCAAAGTGCACACCTTTATTAATGTTTCCATCGACGCTATAATAATGAATCTGTGTCTTCCTCTCATACTAGAAAAGTCTACGCGTTTTGAACATGTATTGATTCAATATAATATTCGTTCATTCAATAATTAATTCAATGTCTCATTCATTCATTTAACCATCCATCCATTCATTCATCCATCCACTCACTCACTAACTCACTCACGCACTCATTTATTAATTAATTCATTTATTTATACGGTTCCTTTCCAAGAGGCTTAATCAGGAGCGCTCACAGCCCAGACACGCTGCGAAAATCGTGATAGTTTTAAGAAACTAGGTTTGATTGGTCGGATGTAATAAATTCTGAGTTGAAGGTCTAGAATCTTCTGCAGCCGAGAAATCTCGACAGCGATGGATCCTTTTTTAGTTTAATAGCTGTCTGTTGTGCAATGTGATTTGTAAAACCGAAGAACGAAAATGATCTAAAATGTGTGTCTGTGAATGTGTGTCACGAAATAGAGTATCCCCCGTATTAATTGTATCCCCCCCCCAAAAAGTAGAAAAACCGCTTCCGCGTGTAGTTTTTTTTGCAAATTAATTTTCGTCTGCTTTGTTTTGAACAATGACACTAACAGGTATGCTTTTTCCGACTAGATAATTTGTTTTGCCCTGTTTTAGAGCACTTAAAACATTTAAAACACTTAAGAACACTCAGAGTCACTAAATAAATTCGAGTTGCCTTCATCTGAGCATTGCCTATGACACTTAAAACAATTAGAGTCACTTTAAATTTTGATTACAGCCTAAATATTTTTATTATGCGCATTTTTCAAAAAAGGGGATAGAATGGTTTATCCCCCCGGATAGTATACAATGTAGACCGGTTAATTCCATCCGGGGGGATAGATTAATTCATCCCCCCGGATAGCTTTCAAGGGGGACACTCCGTTTCATGACACAGGCAGCGCTTCTGAGAAGGTGTTTTGAATGGGAAACTATATGAATGAACTATTAAATGAACGAACGAATGAACGACTGATTGAATATTGAATGACTGAATGTTTGAATAAGTGAATAGATGAATCAACGAATCAGTGGATCAATGAATTTCTGAATAATGAATGAATGAATGAGTGAATGAATGAATGAACGAATGAATGAATGAGTGAGTGAGTGAATGAATGAATGAATGAATGAATGAATGAATCAATCAATCAATCAATCAATCCATCAATTCATTCCCTAACTCCTTGCATACACGGAATCGTTATTACAATTTGAATTGTCAGAAGGCTAGTGGGGTCGCGCTTAGATGAGTGGGAACTTCAAAGACAAGTTATTGAATCCATGCCAGTCTTCTTGTCCTCAGTTTATCCCGGTGGCGGATCAGGATGCCAGATTGAGAAGTATGGCGATAGCACGCGACAAGACGCAACAAAATTTCCATGAAAATTTTTGTTTCTTATACACCTTTAAAACATGTTCAGGCAGCGCAATAACTAGCAATCAATATTGACAATTTGTCACCTTTGCCAATCATAATCAGGAATACCACTCTGAGTTTAAAAAAATGCTTGATTAGGCTAAATTGAAACATTTCTTCGAAATGCACGAAAATTTCGGGCTTGAAATTTCTGACTACCGTACGTTTTTTGTAGTCTTTCAGTACCCAACAATTTTTTTCAGTCTAAAAAAAATTGGTGATGACCTCTTTAGTCTTTGGCTACAAAATCCTAAATCTTACGACTTTTTACTAGTGTTTTATACGTTTATACCTCAAAATGTGTATTCTCGTCTTAAAAATTCAGAAAAATCGCCGTCAGAGAAAGCTACTTGTATCTTTGTTCGTGTTTTGGAACAACTAACTACACTCAATAAAGTACATTTCGCATTCGATGAATATTGAGTTTCGCTTCTTTATATCAAACGGTGGATGCTTTTAGAAGGTTTCCTAATTTTTATGACGGTATTTGTCATATTAATTAACTTTTGTATGTCAAATTTATTAAGGCAAAGTAATTACCAAAAAGAGGTGTTCAATATACATTTAAATCCTGAACAAAAACCCGTAGAATCCTAGACAAGGCCGAAAAGTCTTGGTCTAGGTGGAACAAGCTATGAGTAGCTTCCCTGCCGATGACATTCACTGGATGACCTGCAGAATGAAAAACAAACGAACCTTTTATTCTTAATTTAATTAATTTCTTAATTTATTATTCTTTCTTCTTAGCGAGGCCAATGCCAGACCCGCCTTCAAACTTGACTCAGAGTGATGTCACTTTCTTGGAAGGTCGCGTTTCTGTGATGGTTCACTGGTTGCCACCGAAAGACGCAACTGATCCAGTCACCAAATACAAGGTGGCGCCACTCATCTACATATACACATATGTATATATCGTATTTTATATACGCCACAATATAGCAATATTGATGTTGTTGTTAACAAGGAGAGTTATATAAAAATATATATTCTGTATTGACAGACCGCAGCCGGTTATTATAGTGTAGGCCAACGTTTACGCAGTTTAAACAGTTCACAAGAACGCAAAATCTTAACTACTAACAGAACAGAAAGCCTGTTTATTACAGCAGCCTATACAAGGCATGTCCGATTACGGGGCACAATCTCGATTCCTCTTGCTCTCTAAACCAGTGTGCCCTTCTTCTTTATACAGGCTTTCGACTGACACCGCCAGAGTGAAAACAGTGCCGTATAGTAGTTTAGCTTAAGAACTTAAATTATTTTTTTATCTCATTTACAATGAAAGACGATTTCAAAGCTATTTCTATGAATTTCAAGAGGGATGTATAAGCTATAAAAGGTGCCTAAGCTCTGCTAAACGTCTTTTCGTTAATCTAACCTTTACAACCTATAATTATACAGGTTACTTGGAGTGAAATGCTGCAGGAAGATTCGAGTAAATTAAATCAGCTCGATGTTGGTTTGCATCGTGGTCGCGAGGAATTCAAACAGAATGTAAATGGACGCGAAACCTATCTACGGATTCACGGACTCAAGCCAGACACGATCTACAGAGTTCAGGTGACTACATTGATTCATTTATGTAGCGTCTCTCGTGTGAAATACTCATCATTGACGTTCATAGAAGACTAGATTTTAACATGTATATATATATATAATATATATATATATATATACATGTTAAAATCTAGTCTATTATATATAAGATTACACACCTCTAAAACCTAAAGTATAATTTTTATATTTAGCAACCACTCTTTAACCCGGGTTGTAAAGAGCTCTAACCAGAGTAGCCTATGTGAAAGAGCTATATGCATCGAAAGTCCTTCGACGTATTATCTCCGTTTGAACAGACGAAACTGTGGAAATTTGATGTTGCATTCAGTTGCATTGGCGTTCATAGTAGACTAAAATTTAGTTGAACTTGGGGAATACATAGTTCATTTCACCAACTTTCCCCCCCCCCCAATATCCCTTATCTTAATCGGCTGGACTACAAGACATGGAGCGTCCTACAAGAACGCGTTTATCAAACTCGCATACGTGACGTTGACCACCTCAAACAGTGAACTGTGGAAGAATGGAATCGTTTCGATCAAGGGATTGTTGACAATGCAATTATTAAATGTCTAAAGTGCCTTAGAGCATGCATTCAAGCTAACGGAGGACATTTTGAACATAAACTTTGAAGAACGACAATTGCTGCAAACAATAGTTTCCTATCTTTTACATGTTGTAAACTTTACAATGAAATTCTGACACCGTGTATATACACCGTGTCTCAAAAAAAACTGTGCAAAATTGTTTTTGTCAGAACTTCGTCAAATTTCCACCAATCTTAATAACTTTTGGTAGGTAGACGGCAAAGTGGCTGAAATTTCATGTTATATATAAATTTTCCACCTCACCTGACTCATTTCACCGCACTACCTTGTTAAACACAAATGTACCAATTTTCATATAACGCATTGATTTTATTACCTGCAACAAATTATCGGACGGGCGAATTAGCACGTAGTAAAGTAAAATATGGTTTACTTAGCACAGTGCTTTAGTAGCTACGACAGATCTGCTTAAAAGTTTTAGAATTGGTGCTCAAAATGTGCCCCGAATATACGGACACAATCTCTTAGACGGCGACGCAACTGGCCGATAGCAGCATCAACGATCGACTGGTCGAAGCGCGCCCACTCATCGAGCAGAAGCGTTTTGAGTTCGTCGACGTTGGCTATAATTCTGGACCGGTAAACCTTCTCCTGCAGCACACTTCATATGCTATAGTCGACTGGCTTAAGATCCAGTATATTCGGTGGCCCCAGTGTTGGAGAGATGAAGTCGGGCGTCTCTCGCTCCAGGAAAGAGGCAAGACAGTGTCGCGCGCTTGATGCGTCGGAGCGCCATCCTGTTGAAATTACAATAAACTCGCCCTGGGATATCCGGCGTATGTCTGACGGTATCTTCTGGGCAAGAAGGTTGTCGTGATAGTAGGCCTAAGCCCCATTCACTTTGACATCCGGCTCGATGTAATGGATTTCAGTGCAGCCAAGCTTCGAGACGCCGTTATATGAAAAATTGGCACATCTGTGTTTAACAAGGTAGTGCGGTGATATGAATCAGGTGAGGTGGAAAATTTATATATAGCATAACATTTCAGCCACTTTGCCATCTACCTACCAAAAGTTTTTAAGATTGGTGGAAATTTGACGAAGTTCTGACAAAAACAATTCTGCACAGTTTTTTTTAGACACGGTGTAGATAAATTAATATATATTACACACCTCTAAAACGTAAGCTACAATTTATATATTTAGCAATCTTGAACTAGGCCACTAATTACGATGATGGCTGTAAAATTTTTGATCATATTAAGTGGGAGAAGCTAAACATCGAAAGTCCGTCGACGTATTATCTCCGTTTGAACAGATATTTTGATCATCAATTATTGTTAGAACAGTCCTCAGTTTTGTAGCCAGCTAAACATCGAAAGTCTGCCTGGTTTTCTTCGTTTGATGAGTCGAGGATGACGAAATACGATTTTCAAAATCTCTAAAAATATCAGGTTCATAGTTTGCAGAAATCAGTCATCTTTAGCGAAACATTCTATTTTCTATTTTCTATTTTATTATTGTCGTAACTGGCATTAGGCGGACATGCGATGTTCAGCGTCTGATGATTATAATGAATTTTCTGCGCAGACCTGATACATGTGCGTTTCACTCGGTAACATTCTGATGCAAAGAATAGCGGAATCGCGTAATATTATTATGGGATCATCTGCAATAATTGACGCGTGTAGCATTGTTGTTCTGATAATTATTCATGTCCTTTCAATTACTTGATCTTTTGCACACCTCTCTTTATACTAAAGTCAACTGTACAATATTAATGAATTTCGATAAAAAATTCAATTCTTGACTTTCATGCAAAGGTACATATTTTATGATCATCTGCATTTCCGCATTGTTGCGCGAAAAAGCATAATTATGGACACGTGACCTTTCTTGTCTTTCGCTGCTTTTCCTTCATCTCAGGTGCAAGCGGTCTGGCAGAGTAAACGAGATCGACGAAAGAGCGACAAATTGACGGGATCCATATCCACACGTCGGTTGCCGAGATCAAGAAAACAAGGTGGTACTAGATGGGTGTATGAATGGATTGATCATTTGATGAATGCATTGATTGATAGATAAGGGGATGGATGTATGAGCTGATAGATGGTTGAATGCAATAATGAATGACAGATGGTGTATAGACTAAGAAATGGAGGAATAAGTGGATATTTGAATGGATGGATGGGTTGGTGAGTGAGTGAGAGGATGGGTGCAGAGTGAAAATTGGTGGGGGATTAGTGGTTTAAACTCACCCCAATCTTTCATTAAGCCACGTAGTATAAAGTCTGTTTTTCGCCACCCCTCTCCCTTCTAAATTCCAAGTCATAGTCCAACCACCAAAATTCTCACACTGGGTCGATTGATGGATGGATGGATGTATGGATCAATAGTTGAATGACCGATTGTTTACTCAAGTTGAATAAGAAACAATCTACAGTATGAATCAACTCAACTGAATTAAAATGATGTGGCTGTATTCAGTTGCATTCAGTTGCATTCATTGTGTGGTTGTCTCGTTGCAGATGTGTTGTCCCGCCAGGGTATTCTTCCTCCTTCTCCTCCATTCTCCGGTGCTCTCCAGCTGCTTGTCACCCCTCCTAACATCTCATCCGTTGCCATTGGCGACTCATTCTACCAGAACGGTCTGCTCAAAGCTAACGTCTCCTGGACACTCGAAAAAGGTATAAATACGAGTGGTTTTTCTGGAATAGCACTATATAATTGTCCGAATGAATAATACCGTTCTGAGATAAGGGCCCATAACTCTCTCCCCAGTTACGGAGAAAACTGGCTCTAAAGCAAGCGTAGGTCTATTTTGGTTAGCCTATAGTAAGAAAAAACTAATTAGCATCCCTCTTTGTCATCGATAATTTTTCAAAAAATAATTATTTCTTATCTATAAGATTTTCAGGATTTTATCTTCTATACTTGCAGAACACAATAAAAGCATCAACTCCATAACTTATAACTAATATATATATATAGCATGCTTTCAAAGATTGCTGAAAGTTTAAATTGAAATATCTCGAAATTATCATTTTCGCATGTTCTGTACTCAAAAAATTAAAAAATATACTTTGGATGGAGATATCAACTTCATTTTTTCTGTATTTTAATGAGATTTTACTCAGGAATATGAACCAACACTTAACTCCATTTGAGACTTATGGGCCCTTATCTCAGAACGCATCACATTACAGCAATAAGTTAAGACACCTCTTTTAAAAAGTTCAAATATTTATAAAGTTATTGGCTTTTCGCTTTCCCGCCATTAACTGCCATATATGGATTTAAGGCATTTTAAAAAAGATGTCGATGGCATGGTTTTTTAAAGACATTTGTAGAACTGCACAAATAGCAATTTTAATCTTGTGTTGGTTTGTTTGGCGAATATTTCTCAAAACTTTTTTATAGTCGTTTGCGAGAAAATTTCCCAGCTATGTCGCAGGTCGCCGCTTATAAAATCTGATTACGTTTTTTAGTCCATTTGAAATTTGTCCTTGCTGTTCTGCATATTTCCAATGCACAAGCTGTTCGTTCCATTTCGTTCTTCCGTGGTAAACCGGCTGCAGTTACCTATTTCCAATGATTTGGTTTTTTATAGAGAAAGACAAATAAAATTGTGTTCTGAGCACATTAATTTGGACGATTTTGAAGTGCGCATTGTTTAAATAATTCGATGTATTTTCCAGATATTTTCCACTTTTCCGCCATATATGACCATAATTATTCGGAATTAGGTTAGCATAACAAATGAGGCAAGAGTTAAAAGTCCAGACTTTCTTCTAGCCTAAAATTATAAATTATGAACATTCCTGTAATTTTTCCAGAAGAACTGTAATATTACAAACAAATCTTTGTCAACGGCAGCGGCCTCTGTTGCTAGAATCTGTCGCTAATATATGGATTCATCCAGCTGTAATAATATTACGATTGTGCTTTTATGAAAAGTGCATCAATTTTCCACACCCCTTTTAAGAAGTAAGTTATTTTATAAAAATCTTGTCGCTTAAATTACATAATTGGAACATTATAACTAGTCAAAATAATGACCATGGTTGCAAAATAAACACGCCATCTTTTACATTGTAAACCGTTTGCAACATACACTAAGAACTGATAAAATAAAAGAAGCAAGCAGACCAGTCATCGTCATCGTCGTCGTCTTCGTCATCGTCATTATCATCATCATCGTCCTCGCCATAATTATCGTCGTCGTCATTGTCACCGTCATAATATCATCATCATGTGTCATATTTCACCGTGTGTTTTTGTTTCAAATTCTTTTCCCAGGTGGCGCTAGTTCCATGAGATATGCAACGATAGACAAGATACTCGTGTACTGGTCCCCTGAATCGTGTGCTTTTGATGAAGCGATGTCAAATGGCATGGCACCAGTCATGTCAGCCATCACTCAGGTCAGCAGAGGTCATCATTATTATTCATTAAATGAATTTTTATAGCGCATCTCTAAGGTGACTAACCAGAGTCGTTCCCAACCTCAGCGCGGCCAACTAATACTATCTTCCATTGTGAGATATGAATGCTTGAGAAGCAGTTCCAGAAACAATGTGGAGCGTCAAGTGGAATGCCATTCCAGGTCGATGGTCCTACCAGCGAGAAAGCAAGCGGTTTAGTATAGTGAAGTAAGGGCAAAAAATTTCTTAGAGAAGACTTTGTTCGGTCCACGAAGGGTAAGTGCTTGGTCGATTATTATTACAATTGGCTTTGTTCTCCAGTAGTTAAGATCCATGCTAATTAAAATTGTTTCGTGTAATCATTTTGCATTGTGTAAATTTGACAAAAAATAAACGACGAGTTTGGTTATTATAGTTATTAATTAATTGAATAGAATAATTAAATAATTAATTAATTAACGAACTAATGAATTGGTGATTAAGCGGATTAATAGAAGAAATGAATGCAGGGCTTTTTTAAAGGAATTTTTAGAACTGCACAACTTCCATGGGCGAAGTTTGGTTGCCGATATTGGGGGGCTAAAAAAAATTCTCGGCCAAAGCAGTTGATGAGCTTTTTTGGTCATAGTGTTGAAAATCTCATAAAAAACATACCATCTTTCCAGACAGTGATATTTTTTGAAAATCCATTGTTTTGAAATGTCCATAATTGCAATTAAAATAAAAAAAGGTAGGCAATTGCAAATGTGTGCCAAAATTAAATATTTCAGTTTTCTCAAAAACCTGATGTGCTACAACAACAAAAAACACCACTGCATTCAGCATTAATTGCAATTATAGTTTTAAAAAAGATGTGCAATTGCAAATGTGTGCCAAAGTTAAATATCTCAGTTTTCTCAAAAACCTGGTGTGCTAGAAGAAAAACAAAAACACCACTGCATTCAGCATTAATTGAAACTTTATTTTTAAAAAGGTGTGCAATTGCAAATGTGTGCCGAAATTTAATATTTCAGTTTTCTCGAAAGCCAGACGCGCTACAAAAAAACACCACTGCATTCAGCATTAATTGCAATTATAGTTTTTAAAAAGGTGTGCAATTGCAAATGTGTGCCAAAATTAAATATTTCAGTTTACTCAAAAACCTGACGTGCTACAAGAAAAACAAAAACACCACTGCATTCAGCACTAATTGCAATTATAGTTTTAAAAAAGGGGTGCAATTGCAAATGTGTGCCAAAATTAAATATCTCAGTTTTCTCAACAACCTGGTGTGCTACCATAAAAACAAAAGCACCACTGCATTTAGCATAAATTGAAATTATAGTAAAAAAGGTGTGCAATAGCAAATGTGTGCCAAAAGTAAATATTTCAAACTTGCATTATAACTACTATAGGCTTCTCTAAAATTCTAAATGTTTTTTAGACTGGCCTGTTATTCCAAATCGGATGACAATGAAATATAAAATTGTTTTTTAGCTGCACAAAAATGATTTTACAACTGCACAAATCCATTTAGAACTGCACATTTTGTGTAGAACTGCACGTTAAAAAAGCCCTGAATGAATGCACATTATTTTTATGCGAGTATCTAAACCTGAAAACCTCTGATGTTCCACAGTAATCGGTTCATAAGACACCTTTAAATAAGATAACCATTGCTGTATATAGGTAAATATAAATTCAAATGCAATGGACTGTCTTAAAGCACGAAATTAATAGCTAAGAATAGGCTTACGCATCGATTTCAAATTTAAAAAAAAACATTTCAAATAAAACAAACGACTTCAATAACATAAAACAATTAGTTGCGAGTTACTAGTAGCACTCTGCTAGTGCCAGGCCCTAGCCTGGATAAAGGAGGAGGGCAACGCATGGCATCATTGATTGTAGTGTCGCTTAACAGTTGTAAGCAGCTGGTAAATAGATTAGATTACGCGCTCGTTTGAAGCAAAGAACACGCACGGATTCTAAAACACCTTTAAAATGATATCAGATTTTGCAATATAAACTAATCAGTTTTGAGTAACTACGCTTGGAACAATAAATGAACTTTCTATAATTATGTTCGATTTGTAAGGCGAAGAAAATACTCAGGGATCCTGATATCTCTGGCAAAAAATTTTGTGCAACGCCATCTTGACACGCATTTGAAGTTACAGCTACAGGATTGTCTGCAAATGGTCAGTAATGGCCAGGATAGTCAACATAATAAAAAAAAAAACATTAGAAACATAATTAATTAATCAATCAATCAAACTCTTCATTGAAGAGTTTGATTTATTGATTTTTGTTTGTTTTTATGCGCACTTGTTATAGCGCCCTTTCACACCATCTTCTCAAAGGCGCTCTCCACTACAGCTCGGACACTGCTTCGGAGTTCACGCCGAAACGTTGAGCAATAGCGAGTGAAGAACTAATAATATAACTTACAACAAGACGATGACGATGACGACTATTAAAACAATTTAAGAAACCAATTTCTTCTTTTAGGATCTGTTCTTCATCATTTACGATCTTCGTTTCAACTGTCAATATCTCATCCGTGTCCAACCGATCTCAAGTCAAGGCGTCACGGGCAGCGTCACTCAGCAGACGATGGTGACGCCGTCATGCCATCAAGTCCACGTCATCGGTGACGTCAGTCCAGATTGTCCCAACAGTAGTGAGCGACGCTATAATAATGTCGACCGATTTAAATAATATCCACACCAGTGATAAAAACGTCACAAAGAGCGAATCTGAAAGCGACTGTCGCATTCAACAATTATATATCGTCACTTTTTGATTCTATAAAGGTGTTTAAAGTTTGCGATGGGCACGTTTCACTCATTGACATATTAATTGTGCGAGTTTCAGTAATTGTAATTGTAATCGTGCATTTATATAGCGCCACTTGATGAGAGCTGCTTAGAGGCGCTCCCGACCTGACACCAAACCACAATCAAAGAGAATGGCTTTCAAATGCTTGCGGAAAGGGGACAAAGAACGACAAATTTATTTATTAATCAGCAGTTTAACGACATCTTTTATCTACAAAGGCTGTTGACGTCTTTAAAGATTTTAACGTATGTCCATTCACTTTTGTTCAACTGTTCAGCAGTTTTTGTCCTTTTTCTCTCTGTTTTCGTTTCCTTTTCCCGAAGTTTGATGGCAATCTTATTATACATTTGCACATTTCATGATGTTCACATAATACAACATCTAGGTTACTTAATTAGATTAACATCGAATATTTATCGCACGTTTACAAGCAATTTCGAACATTCATTGAAATTATTGGCAGATTAGATATTCAACATTAAAATAAAAATCAAAGTATTCATCCATCATTTAGAGACATGAACATTGAACAATAATAGCAAGAGCAAAATTTTTCAATGTCTGTTTCATCTATTACAGAATTATTTTGGGAAAAAACAAACAACCCCACACTCGAAACAAAACCAAACAAACAATAAACACGATAGAGACAAATCCAATGAAATTATAAATCTGATTAGACATTAAGTTTATCTTTGCTCAATACTAAAATGTAGCAACCCGACTGAAATTATAATTCACATACATTTCACATTGCAAGCAAGCCAGTTATTTATCTATTTCCAGGAACATTATTCAAAACAATGGTAAGACTGTTTCACGACAAACAAGTTCATTACGGATACTAATAGGTAACTTATTCTAGAAATAATGGTGTTTCATAAAAGCAAAATGGTGGTTATAATTATGTGCTAATCACATGCATTATGGAAATTGTGCTGATGCGCGCGAACATTATTATTGTATTGTATTGTATTGTATTGTATTGTATTGTATTGTATTATATAAAAACATTTATAAAGCGCCTCTACTAGGGTGAACCGTTCAGAGGCGCTCCCAGTGCGCAAGGCCACGAGAGAAAAAATAGGTTTTAAGAAAAGAAAATGAGGAGGAGGGATTACCTGTCAGAAGTTGAGATCGAATAGAAGGAGAGAGCGTATTCCAAAGAGAGGGGCCAATTGATGTAAAGGAACGGGACTGAGCCATAGCCGTTCTAGTAGGAGGTACTAGAAGTTCAAATCTGTTTAAAGAGCGGAGTGGACGATGTGAGGAGGCTGAAACTGGCCTGCGAATTCCATTGGTTAGATATTTTGGAGCAAGACCCCGTTGTGCTTTAGAGACCAAAATGAGAATTTTGAACTTAATGCGCGCAGTTAGAGGAAGCCAATGGAGCTGCTCAAACATAAAAGTAGAGATATGAGAGTAGCGTGGAAGGCGTGCAATTAATCTGGCGGCCGCATTAAGGACCGACTGCAAAGGTGAGAGTCGAACCTTGGGAAGACCAATTAGAAGAGAATTACAGTAGTCAATTCTGGAGCAAATGAAAGCATGGACCAAAGTGGTAAAAACAGAAAGCGAAACAGAACGCCAAACTGCCCTTAGACGCCTTAAATGAAAATATGAGGATCGTGTAAGATTAGATATATGGTCTTTAAATGAAAGGGAACTATCTAGAGTAACACCTAGATCACGAACAGTTGAGGAAAAGGTATAGTGAGGAAATAGTTCAGAGAGGAGAACAAAATCAATTTTCAAAAGCTGCTGAGGTGTGCCGAACCAAATAAACTGTGTTTTGGAGGCATTAAGAGAGAGACGATTTGATGACATCCAGGAGTGTAGGGAATCTGAGAGAGACTGGATGCGTTCAACTAAAAGTAGCTGGGATGAAGGAGACCCATGGACATATGCTTGCACATCATCTGAAAAGAGATGACCGGCTGTTCCAGAGAGTGGGAAAAGAGAGGGGATGTCGGCCGTATATAGAATAAAGAGCAGAGGACACAAGACAGAGCCTTGGGGAACTCCCAGCTTAACATGAATCCATTTGGTTCTGGATTCACCCGAGATAATCATGTGGGTACGGTCAGACAAATATGAACGGAACCAGCAGAGGGGCAGTCCCTGTAATCCATAGGAAGTCTCAAGACGCTGGAGAATAGCGTCAGTTATGTCAGTATAGCATCAGTTTAACGTCACTTCGTGATATCAAAGATCATTAGCGACGCCCTCCTCCTTTATCCAGGTTTGTAACTGGCAGAGTGCAGCCAGTGGCGGATTTGCATTATCATGTGGATGGATGGATCCAGATTTAACGAGGGCCTATGACATGTTACAGAGGCCGTAGCCCTCGAAAAAGATTTGTTTGGCATAATTATACAGATCTGCTATAGTTTAAACGCTAAGTGTTTTGTTATTACTATGCAAGCAACTGATAGGTTTCTATAATACTATTGGGATATATTATAAAGGTGTGCAAATCAACAGTTTTTTTTGCATAATATTCTTCAGGTATTAGAAGGTAAAATTGGGTGACAAAAGTGGCAATTCGCAAAAGTAGAGGAAGCCTTCTAATGATATTTCTATTACTGCATTCAACAACAACAAACCTTTTTATCGATGGTTCCTTTCGCAGCCCTTCGTGTTCCTGAAGAGGTTCCTGAAGTGGAACACAGTTTCATCATCATCAACGGATCGAGGAGCATATTGGCCAGGGTCAGCTGGGGTAAACCGCTATCCGACTCCCCACTCACCGGTTACCAGGTCACGTGGCAGAGGGCGCCACTAGCCAACCAATCAACGAAGAGCCATCCCACGGGGTTACTACGCATCTTCTCAAAGGTACACAACATTTAATATAATAAGTCGTCTAAGTTTTGATAGAAAATTCTAATCATGTTTAACGTCTAATTAAATGACCTCCTAATCCAACTCATGATTATTATTCGTTGGAGGCAAGACATTGAAATTCGTTTTTTTTTCAGACACCATAATTATGTAAAACTTGGACACCGTTTAAACGTTTAAAACCTTTGCTATATATAAATGGGACATGCTAGCTTATTACTTATTACTTGGTCTTCAAATCTAGGCTCCAACCGTATTGCAGGATGTCTGCTCAGTTAGTTTTGTTAAACTTTGTGTATTCCGTGATATCCGTTTTTTAATTGTTTAAACTGCGTAATAATAATTGTACACTGCAAACCGGTTGCGGTCTGTCAACCGGATTTTGAATAAAGAGAATATTATTATAACCTTGGACACCGTTTAAATGTTTATTAACGTAGCTATAAATAAAGATGGGATATGTTAACTTATTACTACGCCCATGCTCTACGACGTAGATTGTGCTCTACGACGGTTTGCAGTGTACCAGTGTATCGCAAACTGTGTGCCGCGGCACACTAGTGTGCCGCGTGAGATTTCAGGTGTGCCGCGAGAGAAACCTAAAATTTGTACTCTTTTAATTGACTTTAGAAGAAATTATTTCATAAATATGATAAATACAATTTTCGGCTTCCCAATGTTTTTATGTTTAAGAATAGTTTCTCCTCAGTTATTCGATGTCAAGTGATCAAAGTAAAAACTCTAGTGACGTTGCTCTACTGATTCTACTCTATGTTATTTACTCTTCTCGACGTCATTATTATGGAGATACAAACATAGACTACAATACTACATAGTTAACTCGTTCTGTGTTCAAGTGTCTGCTATATCATACAGACGTACGGTGGCTTTCGAAAGGAAAAGTGCTCGCACGTGTTCTCGTTCTGCGAACTGATATCGTTTCCTTTATTACAGATACTGTGACTTCTGGTTTTGAATTTCTTCACGACGAAATTTGGTGGCTTGAAGTGACATTCCTCAACGACCTTTTCGAAAGGTTGAACACCTTAAATTTGAGTCTTCAATGCGCAAAAGAAAACATAATCACAATCACAGGGAAACTTAAGGCATTCAGCGAAAAGTTACAACTGTGGATTAAGAATACAAGCAATTCACACCTTGACTGTTTTCCAGGTATCGATGCTTCTCCACACAAGAGCATGCTAATTGGAAAAATTAGAGAGACGCTGGAAAATCTCGCGTTAGCATTCGCCAAATACTTTCCTTCACTGGAGACAAAAGAGTATGAATGGGTCATCAATCCATTCGTAAATCACAAATGTACCGGTCTAACGATGGCTGAAGAAGAGAGTCTCATCGATCTTAAGAACGATCTGGTTCACAGAGGCTCTTTCGCTGATCAAGAGTTGTCAGCCTTTTGGATCTCAATTCTTAGCCAATATCCAGACTTGAGCACGAAAGCAATCAAGTGTTTGCTGCCGTTTGGATCGTCTTACCTCTGCGAAGTTGGATTTTCTGTTCTAACAGAAATGAAATCGAAAAAACGAGAGCGACTACAGATGGTGGATGATAAAATGCGTGTCTGCTTGTCAGCTATCGAACCGCGTCTTGAGTTAATATGCTCTCGTAAACAAGCTCATTCGTCGCATTAGTGATGATTATTCAATGAAAAATGTGCCCTAGTTTCGCTATTGCTAGAGCTAGACTAAAATGACAAGCTAAAAATATGACAAACTGCAATTATTGCCGTTGGCTTTGCAATTGTAATAAATTTTAATTGGTGTGCCGCGATACAAAATTTATCTGCTGAGTGTGCCGGGAGTTAAAAAAGTTTGCGAGACACTGATCTAGCTTATTGTTGCACCGAAATTATTCTATGCATTTAATTTTAACGTCGCATCTTCCTCATTCGAAGGAGAATCGAACAGTCGTCCTAAGCAACCTTTCGGAAGCAACGATCTACGAGGTGACCGTCCATGCGACTTCAAAGGTCGGTCTGGGGCAGAAGACAGTGACACTCCTCACCACTCCACGACTACAACGACCGGTTATAGTCAGTGAGTGTATTCTCATAATAAGTTATACATTCAACATGCATGGGCTTTTTAGAGCACGGTGTGGACAATAATATTAACACCATTGGAACGATTTCACAAGTGCTATATATGCGTAGTAGTACGCGTCAAGGGCGGATCCAGGAATTTTCGAAGGGGGGGCCAAAAAATTTTGGGCTGGGGTCGGAAATTTTTTCGTTGATCTTTCGCCGAAAAATCTGATGAACTTTTTTTGTCGTTTTTGGCCGAAACCAGAGTTTAATTTAGCCCCCACCTCTGGGGGAATTGAGGTTTTCGGAGGGGTAGATAATTGACCGTCTGAAGACAATCATGAGGCGCGCAGCGCCGAGACTGGTAGGGGAGGGGTGTGGGGAGGGGATATGCCCCTCCCCACCAGAAACTTTTTGAATTTTCACATTGCAATGGTAGCATTTTAAGCTGTTATCTTAACAAATTAGCTGTACTTTTCAGTGCTTGTAAGAGTGCCATAAAGTCTCAATAAATATAGACTTTACTTAAAAACTTCTTTCCCGAAAACTAGATGTTCTTTTTTAAGTAATCCGCCGGAAATCTTCAAAAAGGGTGTTCAATTTTCCTTCCCAAAACACTGATGAAATTTTTTGGTCATCCGTGCGAAATCTTAAAAAAGGTGTTTAATTTTTCGTCTAAAAAGGAGTGAGGACTTTTTAGTCTCCCGTGCGAAATTTTCAAAAAAGGTGTTCAATTTAGAATTAAAAAAACTGATGACTTTTTGTAGTCATCCGTGCGAAATCTTAAAAAAAGGTGTTTAATTTTTCGTCTAAAAAGAGTGATGACTTTTTATTCTTCCGTGCGAAATTATCAAAAAAGGTGTTTAATTTCGCATCCCAGAAAACTGGAGACTTGTTGTAGTCATCCCTGCGAAATCTTAAAAAAGGTGTTTAATTTTTCGTCTGAAAGGAGTGATGACTTTTTAGTCTCCCGTGCGAAAGTTTAAAAAAAGGTGTTCAATTTAGAATTAAAAAAACTGATGACTTTTTGTAGTCATTCGTGCATAATCTTAAAAAAGGTGTTTAATTTTTCGTCTAAAAAGAGTGATGACTTTTTAGTCTTCCATGCGAAATTTTCTAAAAAGGTGTTTAATTTCGCATCCCAAAAAACTGATGACTTGTTGTAGTCATCCCTGCGAAATATTAAAAAAGGTGTTTAATTTTTCGTCTAAAAAGAGTGATGACTTTTTAGTCTTCCGTGCGAAATTTTCAAAAAAGGTGTTCAATTTGGCATCCCAAAAAACTGATGACTTTTGTAGTCATCCGTGCGAAATCTTAAAAAAGGTGTTAAATTTTACGCCTAAAAAGAGCGATGACTTTTTAGTCTTCCGTGCGAAATTTTCAAAAAAAGGTGTTCAATTTAGCATCCCAAAAACTGATGACTTTTTAAGACTAGAATAAACAAAATACTTCCCACTACTGAATGAAATATAGTAAGATATAAATAAAAACAAGGAGTAAACATGTGTTATCATTCACCGCATTTTCTTGCACATATAGACTAAACTCAAAACTTAACTTGTTTCGCCCTAAAAAAATTTTGGCATCTGCAAAAAATAAATTACATCCCAAACACTCGATACGTGACTTTTTGGCGACGCCGTTTTGGCGCCGCCATTGCGCAATAACATTTGCGTTTTGCAGTCTATTTCCGGTTCAGTGTATACGACGCGTGAAACAAATTGACGAAATCCTTGCTGAAATAGAAAGTGAATGTACGGCTTGTTGTTGCGTTAATTGAAGCTGGATCGATGAAAATATTCCTGGTTTAATTGGAGCTGGATTTATTAAGCGAACGCATGAGAAATGGAAGATATGATCAAGAAAAGAACGCTTGAGATTTGTAAGCTCGATGAAGAGTCTTTTAAATGCGAAAAAGCGGCGGGAGTTCCGACGAATGCTTG
>CATKHU010000008.1:0-23352 GCA_949752735.1 Lumbricus terrestris
TTCTTCTTCTTCTTCTTCTTCTTCTTCTTCTTCTTCATCAGTGTTGTAGAACTGATGAGTTGCAGAGGCTGGTATAGAGAACTCGAGCAGAGATTCCTTCATGACGATTATAATTACGGTGCTATTATTAACAGTGATGTGAAGCGGATTATATTATCAGCGACACCGTCTTGTTGAGGCGTAACTTGGCTAGGGGGAAGGGTGAAGGGATTGGAGCAAGAGTGAAAGGGAAATATAGAGAGAGATAATCAGACAGACAGACAGACAGACAGACAGACAGACAGAGATAGAGATATAGAGATAAAAAGACAGAAACAGTGATAGAGACAGAAGGACAGACAGACAGACAGACAGAGATAGAGATAAAAAGACAGAAACAGTGATAGAGACAGAAGGACAGACAGACAGACAGACAGACAGACAGAGATAGAGATAAAAAGACAGAAACAGTGATAGAGACAGACAGACAGACAGACAGACAGACAGACAGACAGACAGACAGACAGATGGAGACAACAGTTATTATCAACTGACACAAGAAACTGTCACCGTTCTTGTTGCCGTTTACAGTTATCAGTCAAACCGTATAAAATCAGTTTATTAGCAATAGCATTATAGCGACAACCTCAAAAGCAACAACAACAGGAACAACGACAACAACAACAACAAGGTATAAAAACAACAGACACAGCAACATCAACTTCGTTCCGCATGTTTTTTAAGCACATCTGCTAATACATTATTTATCTTTTATCATTGCGTTTTACCTGTCTTCAAAAATTAATTCCTGAGCTGTAGTCTATTGTCTGTTTAAGTTGTGTCCGTACCAGTTAACTTACTTAAAACACACGAATTGACTGATTTTATGATTGGTTAACTGATTTGATCGTTGATTTGTTGATTGATTAGTTGAGTGATTAACCGAATGGTTGATTGGTTAACCGATATATTCATCGGTTGATTGATTGATTGATTTACCGATTGATTCCTTGATTAATTGACTGACTGATTGATTGGATGATTTGTTGATTGACTGACTGATTGATTAATCGATTGGTTGATGTGTCGACTGATCAGCAAAAACAACAGCATTTGCCGCAATACACATCAATAATAACAATTAGTGTGCTATTTTTTGAAGGCCATTTACCTGATGACCGAGACGGATACGATGAACATCGGCGATGCTCCTGTCGTTAGAACAAGACAAATCTTCGATAAGATGGACTCGAATGGCGACGGAGTTCTCTCGAAAGAGGAGTTCATCAAAGGATGTTTGGAAGATGATACGCTTTACACGTTACTCGCCTGTAATTCTCACGAAGAGGAGAGTTGAACCGCATTCCGAAAATGACGTTCGATTGTTTTTTCATTCATGTTTATGCATCTTCTATTTTCGTCGGCATTCTAGTCGTGCCAGTCCCAAGTTTGGATAAAAGAGGAGGCCCACAGCAACTGCCGTTTGTCGTAATTAAGTTGTGGTGGAACACCGGAGAGCATATATACTTCCACTGCTAGTATTTTAAGCTACCATAGTGCTACAGCAACTAATCCTGCATCAACTAAGCGCACAGCGCACAATAACAACTACTGCTGCTACTAGGCCTACTACATCTTCTACGACTGCTAGCCTATTACTGCTACTATGTATACCACCAGTACAACTACTACAACCAGAACTTCCACCGACTCTTCTATCACTGCTATAGTACTATCGCAACTACAGTAATTACTATTAGGGCCTGAGAATAGATCTACTACTTACGTTTGCAATTTAACAAGCGCACGTCAGATAGGCCTATGGAGCGAAAACGTGTTTGCAAGGAATTTTCTGAAGTTGTTTGAACGCTTCGTACAGAGAGTGGTAGCCTAATAGACAGTGCAGAAGCGGCATCTAGGGGACTAATATTTCTGTAACGCACTCGTTTAAAATAGAAACAGTAAGAAGAATTGCTCACCGCCTTAGTAGCCTAGATTTGACACGTTTCGGAAGCGTTCACATATCGACTTAGTGCTGCAGTTTTAAACCGCACAGCAACGTCTAGCGAAGTTCATTATGCATTGGAACCCAATTGGACATTGTTTAACACTTCATAACGGTGCTTGTAATTGGAAAATCCAACGCAGCTGCTGTTTAAAGTGATGAACTGCCATCGCAATGCTGTCACGACTTGAACACTCAATGTAGAAAGGTTTCGATGTCCAACTAATCTAGTGTATAACATATTATTCGTGAAAAGAATGTTGGACATTGCTGCTGAAATGTATACATAAATCTCGAATACTTGAATGCGGACCGTTCGTTAGCCTACAGCCCGACGCCCGCACAAGTAGTCAGCAGAGAAAAACCTTTATAGGCTTATAAGAAATTTCTAAAAGACAACAATTGTAATTTCACCCAGTACAGCCTGTGTGGTAATTCTATAATTCGTCCATCATGCAGTGACAAAAATATTGTCATCCTTTAGCTATAGCCTAATGCTGGAGTTGATTCATATCGTGATAGACAAGTTAGGCAACCAAAACTTAATTTTAGCTGACATTATAAAAATATTTATGGTGAGCGCGATAGCCTAAAGTTGGTGTTCTGCGATCAAAGCCGGTGACAGAATCCTGGGATACTAGGTGGATATATATATATATATATATATATATATATATATATATATATATATATATATAGTCACGGGCCCCAAACTATTTTCACGTCTTTTCCATTTGAGAGAATAATAAAATTAATTATTAAAAGCGAAAATACGAGCCATACCAGCGTGCGACACTATTATATATATGCATGTATAGCAATTATTTGACTAAGTTCCTAGTTTAAAAATACCTTTTTATAGGCCTAACTATACCCAGCTGCCGGGCCCGAAAAAGTCGCCGGACTTCTGGGCACTTCCTCCTCTGACCCACCTTCGGCGAACCTACCTGCGCTGTTATACAGGCACTATAAAATAGGTGGCGGCAAGAAATTTTTACCTGCCTAGCTATTTTTCTTTTGACCTGCCTTTTGACCTAAAGACATTTTTTAGCTTAAAATTTCTTCTTTACATTAATTTTAATTCCATCGACATGCTGAATGAGTCAATGATTAAATAAGCCTGACTCAACCTGCTGTATAGTTACCTAGCTGGTGACGATATACTGGCTCTAGGCCTAAGTGGTGCTTTGTAACCTTGAAGTTTCGAAATAGTAACTTAAGCACGAGTTTGATTAAAGAAGTCTGAAGAGACGGTCTTTTATGAAAACCAGTGGCTGTTCCAGTTAGACTATACAATTTTGGCAAGTCGCATCCAAGTCATGGCAGTACTGTACGTTAGCCTAGGCCTATATAGGCGGAATATTAGTCAAAAAATGTAAATGTAAGGAAGGTATTAAAAAACTCAAAAGAATTTTTGGCTGGCTATAAAGCAGGTCATGGGCAAAGCAGCGCCGCCACCGTGGAAACAGTTGATTAACTAAACGGAAAAAATGCAAAAGATAAATGGACAAGAAGATGATATTCGACAGTAAACAACCTGTCTGCTGCAGACTTCCAATCGTCCAGATGACATTTCAGGTCGGGATATCCAGCCCTGACATTTAACCATCACGCAACAGGACGCCACCTGGCGTGGTCGAGGCGCATTTACAATAACCGTCGACCATAATCCTATGCGCGCCGGGCAAGGCGACGCTATGGCGACCGGTTACTATAGCAACAAGGACGTAATTATGAGGCGTAATAAGACCCGAGATGGTCTGCGCTTCCGGATCATAAGTGCACAAGCGTCATCTTGTGACAGTAAAACTGGATCTGTCGTCCGTAGGTAACTGAGATCTCGTAAAAATAAGAACTACCATCTTTGCATTGCAGGCGTTTTATAACTCTCAAGTGTTGTATGTCATAAAACCGCAAGCGTATGTGCAGTTATACAAGTATTGGAACCGTAGGTCTATAACTGGGTGTGTGTGCGTGTGTGTCGGTGTGTGTGTTTGTGATACTGTGTGTGTGTGTGTGTGTGTGTGTGCGCGTGATTCAGATAGGCCAAAGGCTAGTTAGAATACGCTTCTCTATCATGAATATTAAGGTTAGCGTTGATACCCAACTGTTGATGAAGCCAATTATCTTTGTCATGACGAGGTATATTGCGGAGCGGCTCTCATGAGTATCTCTTCCTTGACTAGCGCTATAAAAAATTTCTGCTGGCGAACTTACAATAAAAGGGCACATTGCGGAGGGGAATCCAGGTTTCTCGGAGGGGCGACCAAACAACAACAAAAAACAGATTAAGGGATATTTTCGGTTTGATGCTTCTGGTTTTTCTGATGACCCCGAAGATGCTTAGGTCAAAGACTGGTGGGAGATGTCTTTACACTATAGCTAACTTACTCATTGTTTTTCGTTGCATCAACCTTTATCTTTGCTGTAGCTGCTGAAAGGGAGGATAGGGAAGGTGCGAAGGGAATGGTTAGGAGTGAAACGGATGGAATGGGAATAGACTGGATAGAACAACACCAACTTGTAGGAAAATTTACGTTCTTGTTAGAAATAAAACAACTATAAACTAGGCCTAATTCAGCCCAATTCAACGTGTAACGCCCCGTATGACGTGACGTTACGGCTTCCGATAGTTATTTTTGGAATCCGCCATTTGCGCTTCGGGTGATCGGTATATTATTATATATATTGGATTGCGGCCAGCGCGAATTAATGGCCTCGCGATGCGCCATCTTGTGTCGATATGCGACGATGCGTCGGCGGTCGGCGACTAATATATATTGGGTTTCTGCCATCGGGTTTTAATTACTTCCGGTCGGCAACTGATACGTATTGGACCATGGCCAGCGCGTCTTAATCGTTCGCGACATAGCGGTAATCGGTATCTGAGCGATCAGCAGTCAGTCGTCATAAGTCGCTAATTTTTCCCACGCTTACTATAGTCGGGAATCGGCCAGAGAGAGAAAGGGAGCGACACCAGACATAGTCACACAGACAGGCTCTGTAGTAACAGACATAGACGCTGGTATAATCCACCGCTGTGACGGATACTATAGTTGTATATATACGCGATGGCACCAGGCGAAGTCGCTATCACAAAGAGAGATACAAAGGAAGATAGAAAGGGAGGACCTAGTGTGTCGTCGGATAGCGCGTTTTAATGGGCATAGAGAGAGAGACCGATACAGTCCGACAGACAGGATGGTAGACACAAAGACACGTGGGCGTGATCTTGGCAGCTATTTTTGCTGCGTATATGCTTTTGCGCAGTTCTTGCCACGTATACCTAAATGCGTAGATTTTTAAATGCGCAGTTGGTGACGTCAGAAGGCTCTATATAAAGCCGCGCATTGTCGACAGAGTGCGCAGAAGAGACGACAATGTAGATCTTGACAGAGTGGAGAAGCGCTCAGTGGAGTTGCTTGAATCCGACGTTGGGAGAGAAGACAATGGAGATCCGGACCGAGGGAGTCCGACGTAAGACAATGGAGATCCGGACCGAGGGAGTCCGACGTTAGGTTAGATGCGCACTGTCGACGATTGGGGAGATGACATTGTGGATCTTTGTCGACGGAGTGGAGAAGTGTTCAGCGGAGTAGCTTAAATTCGACGCTGAAGTTAAAAGGCGCCGTTGCGATTTTTATTGAAAGTCTTTCGGATTCTGTCCTCGATCGGAGGAATGTAATACGTATCAGTGTTGCGTCGAATCGTTACTGCTGAGCGAATTTATCTTCGTCTTGAAGTTCGGTTGTGTCTTAGGCGATAGCCTGAAAGTTTGTTTGCCCATGAGGCGTCAATTAATCGATATATATATATAGTTCGACGGGTTGTTTTCGTTCGGCGGATATCGCCGCCAATCTACGGAAGTCAATCTTTTTCGGACTCCTTTCGGCGCTATACTTCCTCGACGCCTATCCAGGAACTACGTATGTCTCCGGATTCCGCGCATCCTCTCTCAGCCTTATGTCCAGCCAATGATATCGAGGTACGTTTAGTTTAAAAGCGATCGATGATAGGAATTTGGGCTATTGACGAAATTGGCCTGGGGGACTTAGAGAAGAAACGGGAATAACAATAGATGATACTCTGGTCTATGTGTCGTTTGCAATACTAGTATTTCTGATTGCTTAAGTTGTTCTTGATGATTGTATAAGTTGTAACTATTGTTGTTTGAGGAGTTAACCGAATGACAATAATAAGAAACATTACTGAAATTACCGACTTTGTTCATTGCTAGTATTAGAAAAACAAGTAGGCTTAACTAAAATACACTATGGAGGACTCCCGAGCTGCGACTTCCGCACAGCATTCAAGACCTCCCCCATCACTGGAAATGGTTTTAGAGGCTATTGCTTCCATGCATTCATCTATGCAAACTAACGCTAGGTCCTTCCAAGAAGCTATGCAGAAACACGCTAGGGAAACACAAGAAGCGATATTCGCGATACAGTCAACAGTTAGAGAAGCCCTGACAGAGGTTGTGTCACGTCCAGAAAGGCTAAAATCATCGCCAATAATAAGATCTGTTGTGGGTTTGAACTCGGGACTGAGGTCCCCCGCTTTCATCATGGCGGACGCACCTTACCATTTGACCATCGGCCTGGCAGAAAGTACGGGTGCTAGACCCAAGGACTCATCTCTCCCGCCTAACCCCGGTAGGCCTATTGAACGACTATCAAGCAAAACTCCAATTTCCTACAGGGAATTAAGCCGCAGAAATAACTGGCCGTCATTTCATCGCTGGGACTCGAATCCAGAGGTCACCTCCTCCTGTCCTCCCTCCATCTCTAGGAACTACCTGTATCACCCACAACAGCACGCGGTCCCATTAGGCGAGGATCCGGAAGTGGCGACTCCGGCTAGGCCGATAGGGGCGGGCGTTACAATTGGTACCAGAAGTGGGGTACGGGTACAAATTGGTTTTCGAGATTTTGGTGATGATAGGTTGGAGGAAGAAGCTGATTATGCTGGAAGAGGTGAAATGGCAATGTCTTTTGAAAGAAGGGAGGAAACTGTGAGGAAACTAACGAAATTTGATGATAACATAGAGTTTATGTCTGATGATGGTAGTGTAGACATTGAGGTCAGTAAAATAATGGATAAAAACAAAATGCAAACAGCACAGCAACCAGAGGTTCGACATGTAGAAACGAACAAACCGATCGCTAATAGATTGCCACGGGAGGGGGGTGATAAGGTCAATCCACTTCTTTTGGCCTCTTCGTCGCTTCCTCACGTCGAGCATCCTCGACCTAATCCGCAATGGAGGATGCCAGCGTCGCTCGCCTATGTCGATCAACCGCGAGCGGAAATGACGACGAACCTGGTCAACAGCCTGCCATCAACGTCAGGAAGGCCGACCTACCTGTCGATGGCCGACAGCGCTTTCGACGGCCGAACAACTTCAACCTTGGTCGGTCGAGGCTACGCTCGACCCGATCTCCGACCCGAACCTGTGGTGATGGCGACAGTCGACCGAATGCAACCGTACGCTCTTCCCGACCATTCATATCTTTCGCGGATGTCTGCTCCGACCCACGCTCCGAGCGCGTTCTACGAAAACATCGACAACCGGGTTTGGCTCGACCCGCTCCGCTGCCCCGACCCGCTTCGACCAAGCGACGACATCTTTCCTCGGTGGCCACCCATCGTGGAATCGGCGAGAATGAGCTCCTGCCTCGGTGCCCAGAATTTCGGATTCGGCCGTGACATCGAAGTACCTCGTTCAGCACTACTGAAGCCGACACTTCCGGTGAGGATTGAAACGACTGGCGATTGGGCACTACCGTCGACCTGCTCCGATGGAACAATTAAAGAACCGGAATCTATCGTCGTAACAGCTAAAGTACACGAAGTCATCCGTCTGGGACTTGTTGCCATCTGGGTAACTGTTCTTAAGGATCGTGACGGCCGTAAGTTGGAAGGACAGGAACTCGCTTGTAACACTGGTTTGATTTTGATGATACATTTTTATTTCTCCATGTGAAAGAATTCTCATGTTTGTGTATTGCATTGTATTATTGCGATGGACAATTGTAGTATTGCCTTGCTATATATATAGAGATAATGACTGTCTTTGCATAGTGGTGCTATATAAATGTTTGTCTGATCTGAGGATAAATGATTAAGGTTGCCTATATTAAGTATGGCCATTGAACATGATTATGTGACCTTGTGAACTGAGATGACCTGTCTTGAGGCTGGGTAGGCCTATCTTTTTGAGAGGTGATTAAGGTAATGTGAGGCAAGATCAACATGTTTTCGCCCTATATATGCCTATTGACTATTACAGTCCTTTAATATTATTAAGAGATTTACGCAGTTAATTTTTGATGCTAAAGGTTTTAGATGATTAGCAGTTCGCATTTCTGATATATAATATTCAGCAGTGAATAGATGCATATTAGTTGAGGCCGTATAGCATTTATATTAAATACATAGACTCACAATTAATTATTGAACGAGGCGCTAAATAAATATTTTGTAGGCCCCATAATGTTCTAAGGCATTACTAAGGTCCTGCTACTGCGCTGGTTTCATCAGTGACAGGATATATATAATATTATTTGTCTCCCTTTAATAATAAGGTATAAGTGTTATAAGAAGCTTCGTTTAGTATAATAATATTGTTCATTGTTTTAAAAGAGGCGCTAAATGAATGCTTTGAGACCCATATGGCGCTTAATTGTATTTTCTAGGTTCTGTCGGGACTATATATTATATAAGGTTTTGCCGTGTAGGCCTACACTACTTGTGCTAGCAGCTTAACGCAAGGCATAAGCGATAATATAATTTTGCAGTGTTGGCCATGATTAAACTGGTGGCCTAATAATATTAATTAGGGCTAGAAATAATAATAATAATTAGGATCTCTGTGCGTGTGATGAATAAGACTGGCTATTTTATTTTTCATTTTAACTACAGAGGATGTAGTCTAAACGTGCCATGTAAGGTTTATCAATAATATTAGCTTAGTAAAGTTTTGCTACGATTTATTTTGTGATTTCGCTTATCTTGCACATGGGCGTACATGTATGAACAGTTCTTGGCAGGGCTCGTTTCCCGACTTCAGATATGATGGACAGAGTGGAGGGAGAAGTCCATGCAAAGATTATCTCGTCTAATTATTATTGGCAAAAATTATTTCCCGGATGTTAATTATCACTGTGTGATTTCCTGTGCAGAGAATTAATGAATGAATGAATGAATGAATGAATGATGATGCAATGATGCTAAGTTGAAGCGTAGCCTAAAGATAGTCCATTACGGCCTATAGATTTCTGTGTAGACTATAATATTAGCCTATGATTTACGCTATAAGACTGTGTGTAACCATTGACTGTTTAATTCTATACGTGACCTACTTAATTGTTAGGTTGTGCATTAGTCTATAGAGCATAATAATCTGGCTTTCTAGGATCGAGGCAGGCTAGTTTATACATGTATGTTAATAGGCCCAACATTACGCTGGCCTATTATTGTTAAGCAGCCTATTTTAATTTTGATGCGTAATATATGTTAATAATTAGGATTGCTGGACTACTGAAAGATGTTATGTGGTAAGAGCAGGCCTAGGCCTATTAGGTTGAAGCTACGCTGGGTTTGTTTTGTGGTAGACCGTGATGATAGCCGACAGACAGAGTTATAATAATAATATGAGCTAAAATTGAGACCTAGGTTATATGGTATGGTATGTCTTTTAAGGTAGACCTGATACTACCAGGATAAGCCTAAGGGGTCTCGGGTAAATGTGGCCAGTAGTTGACGGTGTGCTTAGACTTGGTAAGTTGCTGGCATGCCTTAAGATGGCCGATGCACAACTAATGCCTGGAAGAGTCTCGTGTGTAAGAAGCCATTGTATGTAGCAGCCTAGCGGCAACGTTAATAATTTCTGTGATCTATTATACTTCTGTCTGCGGCTTGAGTCCTTGTTTGCTATAACATTGCTAGTGTATAACTAAACTGAAATAAGCTTATAATATATGAATAATGTTTACATCTTCATCTGAACTTTTTGAGGAAAAGAGCTACATAAATTCAGTAACTTTTAAATAACTTTTAGCTTGAAAGGCCAATAAGATTTTGCGCTGAAATATGTGTATGGCTTGACTGCTATCGCTAGACGTTGTTGTTTAAATGTTTATTGCATAATTTTACTCTTTGCATTTAATTTCGAATTCTTGATGTACCAACCAGAGTATCTATCGCCTTATTTACCCATTGCAGAATATGTTTTTTCCAAATAAATATATTCCGCAATTGTCTTGGTTGGGGGTAGTGTAACGCCCCGTATGACGTGACGTTACGGCTTCCGATAGTTATTTTTGGAATCCGCCATTTGCGCTTCGGGTGATCGGTATATTATTATATATATTGGATTGCGGCCAGCGCGAATTAATGGCCTCGCGATGCGCCATCTTGTGTCGATATGCGACGATGCGTCGGCGGTCGGCGACTAATATATATTGGGTTTCTGCCATCGGGTTTTAATTACTTCCGGTCGGCAACTGATACGTATTGGACCATGGCCAGCGCGTCTTAATCGTTCGCGACATAGCGGTAATCGGTATCTGAGCGATCAGCAGTCAGTCGTCATAAGTCGCTAATTTTTCCCACGCTTACTATAGTCGGGAATCGGCCAGAGAGAGAAAGGGAGCGACACCAGACATAGTCACACAGACAGGCTCTGTAGTAACAGACATAGACGCTGGTATAATCCACCGCTGTGACGGATACTATAGTTGTATATATACGCGATGGCACCAGGCGAAGTCGCTATCACAAAGAGAGATACAAAGGAAGATAGAAAGGGAGGACCTAGTGTGTCGTCGGATAGCGCGTTTTAATGGGCATAGAGAGAGAGACCGATACAGTCCGACAGACAGGATGGTAGACACAAAGACACGTGGGCGTGATCTTGGCAGCTATTTTTGCTGCGTATATGCTTTTGCGCAGTTCTTGCCACGTATACCTAAATGCGTAGATTTTTAAATGCGCAGTTGGTGACGTCAGAAGGCTCTATATAAAGCCGCGCATTGTCGACAGAGTGCGCAGAAGAGACGACAATGTAGATCTTGACAGAGTGGAGAAGCGCTCAGTGGAGTTGCTTGAATCCGACGTTGGGAGAGAAGACAATGGAGATCCGGACCGAGGGAGTCCGACGTAAGACAATGGAGATCCGGACCGAGGGAGTCCGACGTTAGGTTAGATGCGCACTGTCGACGATTGGGGAGATGACATTGTGGATCTTTGTCGACGGAGTGGAGAAGTGTTCAGCGGAGTAGCTTAAATTCGACGCTGAAGTTAAAAGGCGCCGTTGCGATTTTTATTGAAAGTCTTTCGGATTCTGTCCTCGATCGGAGGAATGTAATACGTATCAGTGTTGCGTCGAATCGTTACTGCTGAGCGAATTTATCTTCGTCTTGAAGTTCGGTTGTGTCTTAGGCGATAGCCTGAAAGTTTGTTTGCCCATGAGGCGTCAATTAATCGATATATATATATAGTTCGACGGGTTGTTTTCGTTCGGCGGATATCGCCGCCAATCTACGGAAGTCAATCTTTTTCGGACTCCTTTCGGCGCTATACTTCCTCGACGCCTATCCAGGAACTACGTATGTCTCCGGATTCCGCGCATCCTCTCTCAGCCTTATGTCCAGCCAATGATATCGAGGTACGTTTAGTTTAAAAGCGATCGATGATAGGAATTTGGGCTATTGACGAAATTGGCCTGGGGGACTTAGAGAAGAAACGGGAATAACAATAGATGATACTCTGGTCTATGTGTCGTTTGCAATACTAGTATTTCTGATTGCTTAAGTTGTTCTTGATGATTGTATAAGTTGTAACTATTGTTGTTTGAGGAGTTAACCGAATGACAATAATAAGAAACATTACTGAAATTACCGACTTTGTTCATTGCTAGTATTAGAAAAACAAGTAGGCTTAACTAAAATACACTATGGAGGACTCCCGAGCTGCGACTTCCGCACAGCATTCAAGACCTCCCCCATCACTGGAAATGGTTTTAGAGGCTATTGCTTCCATGCATTCATCTATGCAAACTAACGCTAGGTCCTTCCAAGAAGCTATGCAGAAACACGCTAGGGAAACACAAGAAGCGATATTCGCGATACAGTCAACAGTTAGAGAAGCCCTGACAGAGGTTGTGTCACGTCCAGAAAGGCTAAAATCATCGCCAATAATAAGATCTGTTGTGGGTTTGAACTCGGGACTGAGGTCCCCCGCTTTCATCATGGCGGACGCACCTTACCATTTGACCATCGGCCTGGCAGAAAGTACGGGTGCTAGACCCAAGGACTCATCTCTCCCGCCTAACCCCGGTAGGCCTATTGAACGACTATCAAGCAAAACTCCAATTTCCTACAGGGAATTAAGCCGCAGAAATAACTGGCCGTCATTTCATCGCTGGGACTCGAATCCAGAGGTCACCTCCTCCTGTCCTCCCTCCATCTCTAGGAACTACCTGTATCACCCACAACAGCACGCGGTCCCATTAGGCGAGGATCCGGAAGTGGCGACTCCGGCTAGGCCGATAGGGGCGGGCGTTACAAACGTTTCAGAACATCAGATGGAGAATATTCAATTAATGTCAAGTTCCTCATCAAACATTAAATTCAAAAATGTCCTTTAACACAAAAGCGCTGTAACAGTTTAGATATCTCTTCTCTACTTTTTCGGGATGTCATCGCATGCAGTATATTAAAAAAAAGAATTTGCAAGAAACTTTTTTGCATCCTTGAACGATTTAGGGTCATTACAAGCTACCTAGAATTTTCGTCAGAATATGAATATTGTTAAAATCATGACGCATATTCCAGTATAAAGTTTTTTAATTATGGTTCATTAGAAATGCCTATTCACAACTGAATAAAGGCATTGATGAGAAATGTGAGCATCTACTTTACCATCCAAGTAGATCTTATGGTTGCTTATACAGTGTAGAACCTACTAGTGCAATCTAGACTCTATAACTTTGTTGAAGAAGAAAATGTTCCATGTCTCACCTTTGTGGGTTATTACCGGTATGTGATTCTTTAGACTGTAAACTACCGGCAATTCTTTGAGCAAAAACCAATCAAATAATTACTTTTCTTTAGTATGACTTTTCAAGTGACAATTCATATGATACATTTGCCCAAATGATTTGTTACATAATAAACAAATGTATGGTTTCTCCGGGTTATCTTCAGAATGGACTTTCATGTGCCTCACAAGACTGTGTTCCATAGTATATGATTTATCACATGACTGGCAATTGTGTGGTTTCTTGCCAGTATGGATTCCCATGTGACGTATCATGGTACCACATTGAGTAAATGATTTCATGCATAATTCGCACATGTATGGCTTCTGTCCAGTATGGATTCTCATGTGCTTTCGCAGAGCAGAAGATTGAGAAAACGATTTCTTACACAACTGGCAAATGTATGGTTTCTCTCCAGTATGGATTCTCGTGTGAATTCTCATAGTACCATGTGTAGTAAATGATTTCTCACAAAACTGGCATTTATATGGTTTTTCTCCAGTATGTGTTCTGATGTGAATTTTGAAAACCGCGATTTCACAATATGATTTCTTACATAAATCGCATATGTATGGTTTTTCACCAGTATGGGTTCTCATGTGCCTTTCCATTCTACTATACACAGCAAACAACTTTTCGCATATCCGGCAAATGTATGGCTTCTCTCCAGTATGAATTGTCACATGCCTTCTTAGAGCACTGTTATCAGCAAATGCTTTCTCACAAAACTGGCATATGTGTGGTTTCTCTCTTGTATGTGTTCTTATGTGAATTTTCAGACTACTACATTTAGAAAATGATTTCTCACAGAACTGACAGTTGTGTGGCTTCTCTCCGGTGTGCAATCTCATGTGCCTTCTCCGATTACAATTTCGTGAAAATGCTTTCTCACATAACTGACATTTGTATGGTTTTTCTCCAGTATGGGCTCTCATGTGAATTTTCATATAAACATATGCAGCAAACGATTTTTTGCACACTTTGCACTTGTATGGCTTCTCTCCAGTATGGGATCTCATGTGAATTTTCATATCACCACCTATAGCATATGTTTTCTCACATAAGTGGCATTTGTATGGTTTCTCTCCAGTATGTGTTCTAATGTGAAATTTCAGATGAACACATTGAGAAAATGATTTCTCACACAACTGGCACTTGTATGGCTTCTCTCCGGTATGGGTTCTCATGTGAACTTTCATTTTATGACTCATGACAAATGTTTTCTCACATAAGAGGCATTTGTATGATTTATTTCCAGTATGAGTTATCATGTGAGTTTTTAGAGGTCCATCTTGATCAAAACATTTCTGACACAACTGGCATCTGTACAGTCTTTTGCTCTCATGGGTTCCCACATGCCTTTTTAGATCAACAACATTCATAATTGAATTATGACAGAACTGACTTTTAGTGCAATGTTTATACATGGGTCTTTATGCATATTCTAGTAGAGCCTGCTTTCCTGGTTTATTTAAGATCCAAATGATAGCAGAGTGCATATTTCTGGTGATAGGTAAGGCAAATTAATCCACTGTAAATCTGTAATGTTCGTGATAAAGATGTACGAGTGGCCTGCTTTTGACACCTTAATACGACACTTTTTTCGACTGTAGTCCAACTTAACGGCTGTACTTGAACTTCCTTCAATTTTCTTTATGCATTTTGGTAAAAACAGAAACATAAACATATCAATATTAGTATGTTTGATAGTACAAAACAAAATTATCACCGGCAAGAAGTAGAAGCAGAGCAGTCCATAAAGGTCCTTATGCAGCTACAGGCATGAAGCTGTGTTAGCAACTTCTTCCCTTCGGGTGCAAAAAACAATAATAAAAATAATTAACACGAGTGGCAATTTTGGGGATGAGAATTATGTAACCAGTTCTAGGTTCTTAATTAAACCTTGGAGGATCCCTTCTACCTCGGGTGATTCAAAGATAAGGCTTTTTATATAGCATCATAGCTCAGCTAACTGAGCTGAGGCCAGTGATAAGGGCACTTCACACAAGTTACAAATTAATTCAAGTGGTGGTATGATATGTTTTAAAAGAGAGGATTTGATCTGTGATGAAATCATTTGAATGTCATTATCAATGACACACTCTCACATAACTTGCACATATAAAGCGCAGTGAGTTTGCAGGCGCTGAATTAAAGAAAAAAATTATTACTATTATATATGGATAGGAAAAGTCCAGCCCATGCACTGACTCTACTCACTACAATTTTACCAATGCACTAACGCCAAAAAGTGATAGTGAAATCATGGGCGCCCGCAGAAATTTTTGCAGGGGGGGGGGGCAAAAATTTTACGATAGTTACCAAATTTTTTAGTTGCAAGAGCCTGAAAAATGCAATACTATAAATTAAGAATGCGGGTATTTTTCAAAGAGGTTTCTTATGCAAATTTCTCAGTTGCATTTTGTGTATAATTTTTAACATGAATAATTTCCTTAGAAATTTGTTAAAAATCAAAAAGCAGATGTTAAAAAGTAGTTTCCTAAAGGTGCGCTATATAAGTCCATAGAATGAATGAATGAATAAATGAACGAAAAATAGGTGTCAGTTTTCAAGGGCAGGTGCTCCTCTAGCTGCTTCTAAAGCACCACTCGAAAGCCAATCGCAGGGCACCAGCATTTTCACATGTGCTGCATCGAGTCATAAGACTATTCCAAAGAGTAATCAGAAAGAGGTCCAAGTCTGGTAGCCAGAGGGCCAGAGTAACTGTTAATGCGGGTGTCATTTAGGAAGGTGGAGGATCCGAGGAGTGTGGGTATTAATTCTTTTGAACAGATCTCTTTGTCAGTTTTGGGTGTAAATCCTGGGGCGTGATAGCCAGAGCCAAGTTTATCTACAGTTTGACCTCCCTGGATTCTGTACTGGCAGCTTGCAAAATCGACAAAAATGGAGCCTGGCTTATAGCAGACTTGGTTTATATAGACCTAATTACAATGCTGGTGAATAAGCAGATCTCCTTGATGTAATTTCAGTGTACTTTGAGAAATTTTTAAATTTTTGTATTAGTAAGCTTATTTAATTTTTTGCAGTTGTGATTGTTTGCAACACAGCTGGATTCCACTCAAGTATAGGCCATAATCGATAGGCCTGCTGACTGCATGGGCGCTCGCAGGATGGTTGAAAGCCAATGATCATTGTTACAGTTTTCAGAAAGAGCTTGAATATGCAAGGCAGAAAGTTATATGAGCATGTTTATTTCTATAGAGATATCTAAATGTAGATTTCTGACTGTATAATCCATTATCATTGGTACATTAAGGCAAAGGGTACATGTTTTTTATACGACCACCAAGACACCAAGAACTAACGTTGCAGCGTTGTTATCTTTCATAAATCCAACTTCTAGTTTGCCGAGAATCCTTTTAATCGATCCAGCTTCTGTTTACAGGCAAGAATTTGTTCGATAAATCCCGTTTCTATTTCGTCAGCAAATATTTTCATCAGTTTTTCATTGAAAATTATTTTTCATCAATCCAGCTTCAATTTCAGCAGAATATGACTGCACTAACCCTAAAACTAACCCTAACCGACCCTCACGACGCCTAACCTGAGCCCTAACCGACCCTCACGCGCTAAATCCCGCTTCTATTTCGTGAAGAAATATTTTTCATGGAATTTATAAATTTTTGGTGGTCGTATAAAAAACAAGTACCAGGCAAAGAAATTGGTTAAAAACCCAAAAGTACTTAGTTAAAAACATAGGTGTCAATTTTCCAGGGGGGGCAAGTGCCCCCCCTTGCTCCTATGTGCGGGCGCCCATGAGTGAAATTCTTGTCCAATAAAATGAGTCTGTACTGTAAGCTTACCACAGATATAATTACACTAACATAAACAATCACACCAAATTGCAAACATTGCCATATAATTTTAAATTTAAGAAAAAAATTTATTCAATTTCAATCCGTCTTCCCAATACCAACTTTTGCATTGCCATTCAGCCAAATGCAATGGAGGCTATTTTAAATGCTAATGAATTCATCAGAGTATATAATTGTTACACAAGTGACAACAGAATTTTCAACATAACCTAGGTCCTACAAGTTGATACAAGTATTTATTATATTGGTAGAAATATTCATCCAGTGATTAAGTACTCCAAAAATCATATAAATAAAGAGACTGAATTTGTTTAGAAAAATTGTATACATACTACACCGAAATAATACAATTAAAAATCAAGAAACACATCGGATTGAATATATTAAGTTCTAGTTTGACAATTTCCTGTAGACTGCAATCCGCGATTATTCGTTACTTTAACAAACTGAAGTTTCGCAATGCGTGTCTTAACCGATTTCTCAAGACTTTCCTGTTACACAAGTTTACTTATTTTGCATTGTAGGCTTCATAGTAACCCTTTCAGAATTGTTCACTTCCGATGGTCAATTTTGAGCGTTTTTAATTTAGGCTCTAGCTCTGGTTTCATCGTTGTACAAGATCGAAAAATTTGCTGCTGGTCAAATAAATTATGTCAGTAAACAGGATGATTTACACTGACTTACAAGCATTCGTAAATCGTAATAACGCCTTATATAAAATTCTTACCCAACAATTGAAGATTTTAAGACTGTTAAACTTAATACAAAAATATTCGCGAACACCAAAGTGACCAAACGGCCAAAAAACCACCAAAGACTATTAGTGACGGATTCCATGACAGTCACAGCAGCGATCATTGAGATGTTTTATAAGCGCTATAATTTATAGCAATTCATAAGAGCAGTTGTTACCCAACATTCTGCAGAATTTACAACAGAACCTAATTCCTACAAGTCGATACAAGTATTTATTATTGTTAGCAACATTTTCCCAGTGATTTAACACTTCACAAATCATATAAATCATGTGCTTCAAACTTCAAAATAATTGTATACGTGATACAACAGAAATAGTATACAATTGAAAATCCAAAAACACATCGGATGGAATATAAGTTCTAGATTGACAATTTCCAGTCTGGAACCTCCGATTATTCACTACCTTCACAAACGGACGTTTCGCAAAAAAGCCAAACCGATTTATCAGGATTTTCCTGCTACACTCACTTTTCACTGTAGGCTTTCACAGTAACCCAAGAATTCTAGGAAGTCCTTTAAAGTAACCCTTACAGCATTGTCCACTTCAGGCGGACTTTTTTTTAGCGCTTTAGGATCTAGCTTCATCATTATATAGGCTACATGTAAGACCACTGATTCTGTTATGGTCTGATTTCTTGGAGTCATGGACCCATCACACACACAAAATTGGAGTCCAATGTCAGCATTAACGGCCTATACCTTCGTTTTCCTAGGAGGTCCAAATGTTTGTCGTCTCCATTCTTCCCTGTTCTGTGCTTTTTCTTTCAACTTCTGATATCCATCATCCAATCTGGCAATCTAACAGCTTTTGCCTTGGTCTTCCGCTCGTTCTTTCCCCCTCCATTTTCTTCTACAGTATGATTGTTCGTAGCATCGAGTCTCCTCTAAGTGTGTATCCGATCCATCTTCTTTGTCTTCCTCCAATTGTGAGTATCTGCGAACTTTTTCTCCACTCTTCTCATTACCTTTTCATTCCTTACCTTATCCCTCCAGCTGATTCTTTCTATATCCGTCTGGTTCCGCCCCTGTCACACTCCATAGAGTGGTTTTTAGCACTCTCTTTTTCAGATCCTTCTTGATTCATCAGTAGTTCTTTTCTAGGGTATACCTACTAATTTTTTAATTTTGAATTGAGTCGCATGACATTAGTCCCAGGTTTAACAAGTCATCCGTGCCTCATCTGTATGATCTCGACACCATAGTCACTGGTGCAATCGTCCAAAATTTGGTCTAAATTTATATGACACCAATCATTAAGATTCTCCCATAGAACACAATCATTTTATTTAGTTCGCAAGATCTCTTTATCATTAAATTAATTCGTTTTTCGCTACGACAGGTAACAAAATTAACTGGAATGGTGGGGTGCATTTCCACAACCTGAGTCACGGTCAATCATAGGTGGAGACCTGGGCGGAGACTTGGGGTGGGGGGGGGACGGAAAGACGCGAGATTTTCTGATGGACGAATGGCTGAGTGTCGCAGAAAAATTTCCATCTTTTGCCGGCCAAAATTTCAGACGACCGGCGAAATCTCGAAAAAATTTCTATTTTCGCCGCCAGAAAAGTTGATGACCTTCTTTTAGTCTTGACGCTCAACGATTGGGGAGGGGGGGGGGCATATGCATGGGCCGTCCCCCCAACACCTCCATTGGGGGGGACCGTCCCCCTGTCGCCCCTAGGTCTCCGCCCATGCAGTGGCGTAACTAGGAACTCGGGGCCCCTAGACAAAATATGAAGGTGGGGCCCTCTCCCTACGGTACTTATTGAAATGTACATGTATTATTACTTATTAATTTACTGAAATGCTGATGTACATGTAGGCTAAATGAACAAGATACAAGTACAAATTACAGTAAACTGTAGTTCCTAACAAGGCTGAAATGACAATTATGACATGTGCGACTGAAGTTAAGTAGGCTGGCCTTAACGGCCCGCCGCCTATGTAAGGTTTGGTTGAAGTCCCTTGCTATAGTGTGAAGTCATTCAGTCAAAACAGAACTCTGCTGGAGCTGGGCGTCTCCAACTCGTCGCGTCGTGTGACTCGTGTCGAGTTGACGGAACTTGACGGGTTCTATTTAACATATTTTTTCGGAGTCTTGCAAACTCGGGGGCCCCTCTGGGGCCTCTACACTCGGGGGTCCCTAGACTTTGTCTACCCAGTCTACCCTATTGTTACGCCACTGCGCCCATGCGGTCAATCATTTAATTTTCGTCTGCTTCCCTTAGATATTAGTACATGTTGACCCAAAGAGTGATCAAATTTTGTAATCAATTGTGAAGAACATTTATTGAAGTCTTAAATCATATCTTTTACCATCAAAGTTTTCAGGTTAGTGCGAAAGACAAAACAACGCGATAATGAGAAGGTAAAAAAGTCGTTTTGACATTTAAACTATCATTTCAACTGTCATCTAGATTCTAGAATGTGAAACGGACGCCTTTGAACCATAACGCGACATCTGCTTCGTACAAATACAGCCACCTAGCGAATGTTGAAGTGATTAACAGATAAATAATTATTTCAATTGCACATTCAATGACGGTTTGTGACATCTAGCGAATGTTACGCTGATGTTACCAGACCATAACAAAGTAACTTCGTGCCATAATTAAAATTATCATCATCGACGTATATACGTCGATGCATATCTTGCAACGGAAAAAAGTCAATAAGTAAGTTGGTCAAGCATTTATTGGCATCTGGCAGGTATTGTGTTACAAACTCATTTTTAAATCATGGAATATTCAAAGGGCTTTGAAGGAATGTTTTTACACAAATCCTACGAGGTTGCTCTAGGCTTGAAGTCAACTCAATTTTCCGATCGTATACAGGCGAATAAAGGCTAGGCCTGCTTGTAGAAAATGGTGGGGCATTCTGCCAGTGCCAGTCCCAAGCCTGGATAAACGTGGAGGAGACGACGCTAATGGTCTTTGTTATCACAGAGCGTCGATAAAACTGAAACTACTATAGGCCTACTACTAGCCTACAAAATATGACTTTAAAACGTCGTTTTGCATACTATGACATTGCATCTGTTTGTATAGTAGCTGCAGTTTAACGTCACAGTGTGGCAACAAAGATCATTAACGATGCCCTCCTCCTTTATCCAGGATTGGGACTGGCACTTGCAGAGTGCGACCAGTGGCGGAGTTATATCTGTTTGTATCTGTAACTGCCCATTTATGTAGGCCTTTATCATCAAGAAAGAGGTAGGATACAATATTACATCCCGAATTAACAATAATAATCTTTCAATATTCCTTTTTCAACGTCTGTCCATTTGTATTCAACGCCACAACCTGGTCGCTTTCAAAGGCTCTTTTGCCTCACACCCTGAAGACGAGGCCTGACCCACCAGATATTCATTCTTCAATTAATAATAGTCCATAAGTCCCTGGGGGAATAAAGTACCTCAGGGCCAAAAAAATAATATGTGGCCATAGAGACCCTAGGCCCGTTTAATCCTTCAGCCTTGGAATTCATCAACGAAATCGGCAAACGCATATCGTCCATTACTGGTGATAGACGCGAAGCAACTTTTCTTTTCCAGCGCCTGCATGTCTGTCAACATTCAGCGCTATAACTTGGTCGCTTTTAAAGGAAATTTCTCTTCAAACCCTGAAGACGAGGCCTGACAATTCCGAACTAGTTTTTAAACAATAGTTTAAAAATAATAATAATAACAATATTGTCTTCCCCTGGTTTGAATTGAGTATTGAAGCCTATTCCGGTGCAAATTTAAGAGAGAAGTGCGACAGTAATCCTTTGGCAAAAGCAATTACATAATTATAGAAGCAGAAAAATACTATTCAGAGGTGTCTAAGGATAGCGAAATTATGAATCATGATTAAACTTAACTGATTTAGGGTCTTATAATGGCAAGAGAGGCAGTACTGTTGATGTCGACAAGATTTATTTTAAGCAGTTTTCGTTGTTCGTATGGCATGACCGTTTGGAATTCTCTGCTTAAAGGTGAGAAAATGACCCAGGGGAAGTTCCAGTGTTAACTGTTAAGGTTTCCCATGCATTTTTTGCCAGTACGTGACAGCTATAGTGCGAGATACTATCCGGGCAACAAATACCATCCGGCAACGTCAACTTCGCTGCTAGGATACAATTTCGCACGACTTGCGTGCGAAATGTAATCCGTTGACAAAACACGATCCGAATGTCATGACCAACTTTGTAAATCATAATTCATTTAATTAAGCGTAACATTTGCAAAACTTTTTGTACTTCACGCCTGTAGACTTAAAAGGTGTCTTGTGATCGTATCTGAAAATCCAGCATAATTTCGGTTTACATGCGGGTGTGAGGGCAAGTGTGTCAACCGATTCTGTTCAATGGATAATATTTTTACAATGGCATTATAGTGACAATGCAACTTATACTTAGCAGTTACAGATTTAGAAAGGCGACATTCTGCTTATGATAATAATAATAGGCCTAATACTATTACTATTATTGTTATTGTTTATATTCTTTCCAGTGCATACCTTTTTAACGTGAGCAGTGTCACGTACATAAATATGCGAATCTGAAGCCCGGTGCTTAAGAATTCTTTATACTCTGGTTGTCGTCCTTCTGATGTTGTTTTTAGTTGTCATTAGATTCTCACTCTTCCCTTTGCTTCCTTCTCCCATCGTTGATCTTCCTACCACCAACACCACCACCACTTCCTTCCCTTCCACCACCACCTGCTCTCCTCCTCCTCCTCCTCCTCCTCCTCCTCCTCCTCCTCCTCCTCCTCCTCCTCCTCCTCCTCTTTTCTCCCATCTTCTTACTCGTCCTCTTATTCTTCTCCTCCTTTCTGCCTCTCATCTTCTTCTTCCACTTCCTCCTCTTCCTTCTCCCACTTCTTTTCCACTTTCCTTCCACCAATTCCTCCGCTTCCTCCTCCTCCTGTTTCTCTTTCTTCTGCCCTCTTCCACCAAACCCTTCTCCTCCTTTCTCCTCCCCCTTTTATTCCTCCTTCTCTTCTCACTCCTCATCTTCTTCCTCCTCCTACTTCTCCCCCTTCTTTCCACCAATTCCTCCACTTCCTCCTCCTGTTTCTCTTTCCTCTTCCATCTTCCACCGATGCTTCCTCCTCCTCCTCCTCCTCCTCCTCCTCCTCCTCCTCCTCCTCCTCCTCCTCCTCCTCCTCCTCCTCCTCCTCCTCCTCCTCCTCCTCCTCCTCCTCCTCCTCCTCCTACTTCTTCCATCATCCTTCCTCCATCGCTTTGCTTGGCAATCTCCGCTTCCGCACCAGCGCCTCCATCCATTTCGGAATTCGTCCATTCATTCATGGATAACCTGCTTCCTCTTCCTCGTCCACCTCCTCCTCCTTCCCCTGAGTCCACTCCCTGCCTCTAACCCCCCGAGACCCCGACCCTTCCATCCTTCTTCCCTACTTCCCGTTCTCAGCCGATCGCAAACTGGACAAATAGGAAAAGGAATCTATTCAGAAAAGCTGAACAGCTACTTCGACTGATTAGATTCGTAACTCTCGGTCTGTCTGTATGTATGTCTATCTGTCTGTTTCTCTCTCTATGTCTGCCTCTTTGACTCTGCCTGTCTGTCTCTCACTCTCCTTCACTGTCTGTCTGTCTGTCTCTCTCTGCTTCTCTCTCTATGTCTGAGTCTTTGACTCTGCCTAGTGTCTCCCACTCTCCTTCACTGTCTGTATGTCTGCCTGCATGCCTTGCCCACCTACCTCTCTGTCTGTCTCTGTCTGTCTGTCTCTC
>CATKHU010000009.1:0-45000 GCA_949752735.1 Lumbricus terrestris
TCTATCTCCCTGTATTCCTATTGATTTTGTCCATAACCCTCTCCTCTATCTGTCCTTAGCCATTTCCTCTATCTGTCCTTAGCCATCTCCTCTATTGCGTCCTTTTGTCTAACGCATTTAATACTTCATAATTTCGATGTGATCACTTCTTTGCAAACATAAAAGGTACTCAATGATCTGCAATTCGTGGCATACTTACAGGTACTTACAACAACCAGTACATGATAATCGATCTGTCCAAGATCAAACCAAAGAAGGAGGTCAAAGATGGCGCTCTGTGGGTCATCGAACAAATACCAGGTCTCGTGGTTGGAGACGACCAGACAAACATACTCAGAGCAGGTCAGTCAGTACCTGCTCTGCGCCATACTTGCTGCATAATTTTAAACATGGATACTTGTATGCTCGAGGCTGTTTCGCTTAGTTTTGGGGCGCCTTGTAAAGTCAAAATATGGGCGCTGTAGAAGTCTATGGTAAGAGTATTTTGGGTGAATCAAAGAGAAAGCAGTTTCCTTCCTCCAAAGACAAAACAACACTTTGCCAATAATTTACCACCAATCGACGTTTGACGGAAGGGGATTTCCTGAAAAAACATCAGTTTTCGTTTTTCGTCACATTGACCGAACTATAGTGACTGCAGCCAAAGGGCGGATGGAGTCACTGTTTGAAAAAGACGTCGAAAGAAACACGTGGACAGACAGACATGCAAAGAGCCAGTAGCGGCGCCATGAGGGTTTAGGGGGTTAAACGCCCTAAAAAAGGCCATCCTGTCTTTTTACATGTAGGCTAAAAATGAAATATTTCCATGATTAGCCGCCCCGTAAAAACTGAAATATATGCATGAGATTTCGACGAAATGACTAAAAAAGGGTCGTCAGAAATTTTTGCGAATGAAAATGGAAAATTTCCTCCGCGACGATCAGCCCCCAAAACTGAAATCATGGCGACGCCACTGCAAAGAGCGGCAGCCAAAGAAGGATAAGCGATTGGAAAAGTAAAAGTTTTAAGTTGAGTTCGTGCAAAAGCGCAGAACACAGAATCTGACCTTGACCTACTTTAAACCGATTTAACCGGTTACTGTCTTGATGTGGTTGAAATCTAGGTCACTGGCCGTCCTACAACGTTCCTTTCTATGAGGAGATCTACAATCGCAGCGGATATCCAAGCATCGTTGAGCTTCATGGGTTGAGTTACTCGTATCAACTGTCACCAAGGGCAAAGATCTTCCGTCGGGAAGCTGGAAGAGTGACGAACAACATGACCTCTTTCCAGGATCTACTCAGATACAACGGTCAGTCGATTTATTCATCCCAATCTTCATTTTCCTCCTCTTCCTCTCCTCCTCCTCCTCTCCTCTTCCTCCTCATCATCATCACCCTCCTCCGCTTCCTCCTCCTCTTCCTCCTCCTCCTCTTCCTCCTCCTCCTCCTCTCCTCCTCCTCCTCATCATCATCACCCTCCTCCGCTTCCTCCTCCTCTTCCTCCTCATCCTCTTCCTCCTCCTCCTGCTCTTCCTCCTCCTGCTCTTCCTCCTCCTCCTCCTCTTCCTCCTCCTCCTCCTCCTCCTCCTCCTCCTCCTCTTCTTCACATTCGCCCACAAGAATTGGAGTTGCTTCATTTCTATTTAGATTAGATTTGTTAAAGTAGCTTTGATTCTACCATGCTATTTTGAGTACTCGAAGTTGTAATAAATTATTATTATTATAAACACAAATAATTATTTCAAAAAGACACATTTATTTATTATTCACAGATCGTTGAATTGAATTTTGGTAAAAGATGAGCTAAGCCGATTCGAGTGAGTTGGAATTTGAAATGGACCGAGACAGTCCACTAGACTATCTCTCTATTTCTTTCTGTGTGTCTCTGTCTCTGTTTCTGTCTATGTCTCTGTCTGTCTCTGTCTGTCTCTCTTTGTCTCTGTATATGTTTCTGTTTCTGTCTCTGTCTCTGTCTCTGGCTCCAAAGAGTTGCGCTGTGATGCACTGCTTTGCATTCCTTGAAGAGATCGGACGAAATCCAAAGGTGACCGGATGGATGGATGGATGGATGGATGGATGGATGGATGACGTTGGTTTCAGTTAGAGAATAAGTGATGCTCGCAACGGAAATGAAAAACTGAACAAATAAAAGAAACTTCATTCATTCATTCACTTATTCATTCACTCGTTCATTCATTCATTCATTCCGAGAATTTATATAGCGTCTCTCCAAGAAATCTACTCAGAGGCGCTCTCTGCGCTGCCGGTCTGATGTTAGGTGTTATTAGGAAAAAAAATAATACACATGTTATCAAACAATGCACAATAAGCTGGAAGAGTCACCGTTGACAAGCACACACACACACACACACACACGCGCACACACGCACACACGCGCGCACACACACACACGCACACACACACACGCACACACGCACACACAGGTGGAGCCAACGAACGGAATCCGTCTATAGCTGACTGCAGATGGTGTGGACGGATGTTCAGAGTCTCTGGAACCAAGCTGCGTCGTAGGGTATAGGGACAACAGCTGGTGGCAGACTCGTGACTGAAGCGAATCTATTCGTACCTGTTGCCGTCGTTTTGATGTTTTTATTTTGTTGCACAGCTTACAAGACGGACGAATATTCGGAAGGATCTCCGTGGGAAACGATCTGCAGCAGAGGTGACCTGGAAAACGGAGATCCATCGGCATTTGGATGCACCGACACTAAGGTAATAAACATGACTCAATGAGATGGATGGCAGTACCGTGATGGTATCATCCATCCTCTGAAACACACACGCACACACACACACACACACACACACGCACCAATTCCTGAATTTCCTGTAGATTGGTTGGATTGGTATTTGGCGTCACCACTTATCGTGTTTAAACAGTTCATCGCTATCTTATATATTAAGCTTAGATTCCAGTCTGAAATCAGCTGAGGGTCTTTGTGCTTTGGTCCTTGTGCTTGCATAGACAATTAGATATGAAGAAACAACGTGCTTCCTCCCTCCGAACATCAGCCGTCTTCTCACACGACGATGTCTTATCTTATCTTCCACCTTCCTCTCTTGAATTGAAACATCGTCTTCGTCCTCTTCGCATCAGTGATGTTGTTCGAGCAAATCTTAAAACCCATTTCTGTTCTCAGTGTGATTGTACTTACATAGACCTTCGTAATATTGGCCTACATAGAGTGGGCCCATATACAATGTAGGCTACAACGCACACAAAACGGTATTACATGCACTGTAACAAAAGAATACGCGAGTGGTTATTAATCATGTAATCTGTGTAATATGCATTATTGTAATAAGTTATTGTTATAGGGCCTAAGTCAAGTAACCTTTATTATTTGCGTTTGAAAAGCCTACATGCATTAAAATACTATAATTATGCTGCGATGACGATCATACAGATTTTAAATAACAATAGCAGGTGACGATATAACAGAGTCGCATAATAATGATGTGCAACTAAGTGGGAATATGCATCGGCCATGAGAACTACATTAATTTAAATTTAGCAAAGGCAATAAGAAAGGATGTTCGTCCTTCCTTTTGCCATCTATTGTGTCTCTAAGACGATGACGACGACGATGACGATGACGACGACGATGATGACGACGACGACGACGACGATGACGATGACGACGACGACGATGACGACGACGACGATGACGACGATGACGATGACGACGATGACGATGACGACGATGATGACGACGACGACGATGATGACGACGACGATGACGACTTGCAATTGTTTTGAAATGAATTTCATTCAGATACAATTAAGATTAGATTAAACCAGTATTGAGTTCAAATGGGTAAACTGATGACAGAGGGAATGACAAGTCAGTCAGTCAGTCAATCAATCAATCGGTCAGACATCCGAGCAGAAAGATGGAACAGAAAGATGGAGAGATCATGGAGAGATAGTCTATTTTGCATTTATGAAGGTTGCATAGGCCTATACTTACCTCATCCCTCGCCTCTTCAGCTGCGTCAAAATTTGCCACTAACCGATATAGGGTGTGTGATAGACTGATAGGCCTATCCATGGCCCATCTAGTTCCACACACATATTGTTTTACGTCATCGTTTGTTCGAGGGAAAGTTTGCTCTCTGTCGCGGTTCCTAAGTAACCGATTACAAGATGTTTGTTGGTGTTGCGTTGCCTAGGTAACCGACTACAAGATGTTTGTTGGTATTGCGTTGCCTAGGTAACCGATTACAAGATGGCGTTGCATTTGTCCAGCCTGGCGTTGAATGGTCCGACGACCAGTCATGCACTTCCGGTTTTCAGTTGGACCGGAGCGTTTGAGAACGTCACACACGTCGGTCTGCCCAACAGATACGACTTCGATTGGATCGAAATGACGCCAACACTCATCAATTGACATTGGATGACGTCATGGGGTCATGGGGTCACGCAGAGGTCACCCCGGACACGCATACGATCAACGTGGTAGAAGAAGAGACATAGATGCTGCCATGACTGGCTCGAGATAGATGATATATAAAAGGAAGCTTTTTAGTTTAATAATAGAATATTCTGACAACGACTCGTATTATTATGATATGATTTGTCATCCAGTAGTTTATAGTTTTTGCCTTCTTTTCGTCTTATCCGTCTAGATATTATATTGTTCTTATAAATATAGTAAATGCACTGATGCGTAACCTAGGCCATGCAATACGTACGTTATGTGTAAGCTTAGGCCTTGTTCTGTGGAGAATGATTAGCGACTTAGATTTCAGCTGTTCAAAACGCATTTGCTTCTTATTTCAAATCCTTCTCTCGATTAATTAATTATCATTAATTATCGTTGTTATAATTAAGCGATCGATCCGTGCGTTGCTAAGAATAGGTATAGGGGTTAGGGTTATGGTGCGTTGGGATCGATCGATTTCTGATCAATCGCTAGAGGTCGCGGCAGATGCGAAGGAGGAGGAGGAGGAGAGCAGAGGGAGGAGGAGGAGGAGGAAGAAGAGGAAGAGGAGAGGAGAGGAGGAGGGGGAGCAGAGGGAGGAAGAGGAGAGGAGGAGGAGGGGAGGAGGAGGAAGAGGAGAGGAGGAGGGGAGCAGAGGGAGGAGGCGGAGGAGGAAGAGGAGGCGGAGGAGGAAGAGGAGGGGAGCAGAAGGAGGAGGGGAGGAGGAGGAGGAATAGGAGGATGAAGGCTTCAGGTGATATTCTTCATCCTTCGTCTAATAAATAAATATTATTATTTTTATTGAGTCGGTTGAACTTGAGGGGTTTCCACCGGCAGACGATGGAGTTCTCTGGACGAGCATAATATAGCCTACAGGCTACAGCCATACATACACGCGGTGGCTGGCTTTGGGTTCGACCGGGTCTTGATGCAGGGGCTTCTATCCCCCCTAAGCAACCGGGCGCAATCCATTTTATTTCCCCCCCCTTTCTGAACCGGCCTTCCTCTATGTATGCAATATAATGCAATTTAGCGCATGCTCTCCTCTAGTGTGGGAATGAAGGTTTGTTTGGAGAGGGACAAACGAGCATCCAGCAGACGATCGCCGAAGCTTGTGTAGCGCCGAGAAGGGACCTGGTTTGGGGAGGGAATGTGCCCGTCCCCATAAGAAATTTTTGCGATTTCCGCATGGCAATTTCAGTATTTTAAGCTGTGCTCTTAGCAAAATTACTCTACTGTTTCAGTGGAGGAAATGCTACCAAAATTGGGCAGCCCTATGTTTTGCGCCTCTGATCAGTGTTCACTCGAGAGGCGTCACATCAATTTTTAGAGCACAATGCAATACAATAAAATACAATGTAGGTCCTACTTTGTAAGCCCACGTGATAATGATGTTGCTTTACTAAGTGTTCAAGGACCAAATTTGACTGTCTGAAATTTGAAAGATAACATTGGAATGAAGCCATTTAGTTGTGCAAAATAGTATTTGTATTAACATTATTTTTTTCAATAATAATATGATTGTATTATTTATTAAAATAGTAAAAACATAATTATAATCATGTAATAGGATTTTTTTTAGTATATTAGGCTATAGCTGTTATAGCAGTTCATGTAATTCAAAAATGCAGATAGTAGCCTAACTAAAAACTCAAAGTGTATAAAGTGTATACATTTTGCTAAAAACTATTAGGCCTACCACTTTGTCCAATTTTATATGGAGGGGAAGTATTTTCTGGGGGATCTTCCTTTACTATCTTCCTTTAGTGATGCCTAGATTGAACGCTGCCCTCCATGTCCGACCTTCCCCCCCAACCGATGTGAATTTTGGCTGTCTTCTGATCCCCCCTATTTTTCACTGGGCGCAAGCTGCGCCCGCCATGTATAGGGATAGAAGCCCCTGTCTTGATGCATCGTCCGTAGGCCTACCAGTTATTGTAGGACCCAATAGTTCAGTTCTATAGTCTATGGCTCTCTGTTTGCGCGTTTCGTGTCTGTCTGTCTGTCTGTCTGTCTGTCTGTCTGTCTGTCTGTCTTTTCCTTCACAGATCCTACTAATATGTTGACTCCTAGTCTCCTCAAGTATGAAAATTGTAGAAAAATAACTGGGGGTCAGACTCTGATTTGCGTGGAGTCATAAGCGCAACCATCCTATGGGACCCGCGGGACGCGTCCCCCCAACTTTTGAGTGGTCCCCTAACTTTATTATTGTGGTCCCCCAACTTTTAGGACGTGAATGCACCTATGCATGGAGTTAGGGTACGTATAAAATGACTTTAGGCTACTAAGAAAAATCATAATTGAACCTGGATCACACTCGCGTACCAAGCAATTCTCACCCTTCACTTCTTCTTTAGACTTTAACCTTTACCTCCGCGCCATTACACTTCTCACTCGTCTCACACTTGGATCTATTTGCATCTAAAAATGACATCATCTGCACATCGGGTTTGTTTTGACTGAGCGCTTTTGAATGGGCTATAATTCCATCGATTTAGTTTCTGGACCATTCGCTAGGACTAGCCTGCGTGACACTACATCAGGTTTTATTAGACGTAGGCCTAATCGTAAATTATATATAATTATTTCTAGATCCTCTGCAAGTATTTTGTTATTGTCGTCAACGGCCATTGATGTCATAGGACGACGTTAAACTGCTGAATAATAATAAATAATAAGTATTTTGTGTAGTGCATCGCCATCCAGCCATCACAATCACGTACGTCGTTGGCCAATACTAAAACCTTTATTTTGCGTGTGGGAGAAGGTGTACTTGCCGTATAGTAAGCTTAGTCTATATTATAATAATTATAATATACTGTGATTATGCAGGCTGTCAGTATACCTATTCTTAGGTCGGTAGTAGCTCAACGGGCATTGAGGGTATTATACTATTATTTCTAATAATATTATATCTATGGTAACTACCTTAGTGACATAGCTTACATAACTTAAAGAGCTAACACTAGTCTGATGACGTTTGACATTCAAAATCAGTGAACCATTCTGCTTCGATTTTTTTAACACATTAAAATGCTCATAATGAGCTGTCGACAGAGCATCAAAATCTCATAATAAGATTTAAATCAAGATTTTTATAGCATTCTCCAATTTTAAAGTGTTGTTGTCTTCATTAGACACTAATTTATCAATACCTTTATCAATACTTTAGTTTGCTTAACCGTAGAGGCAGATCATGGCTTAGGTGCTTGGTCTTAGAAGCAGGAAGCCATCACGCGTGACCGTCATATCTAATCTGTGCTAGCGACGCTTCGGTGTTTTACGTTCGCGATTATTTTTCTTCAATTCAGATAAATTTCTCCAAAATGTCATCGTCCGAAGCCAGGAAAAATATGGCAAGAGCTGGAACTATGCAAGTAACGTCAAAGGTGAGTTTGTCTTTGGTAAAATGTCTGCAGGTGGAAAATAATTGAGGAATTCTATACTTTGTTGGGCCTCGCTGAATTTGCTTGCGTGGCTTTTTTCGTGTTAGGACTTGTACAATTAGGTTTGTACAATCTTGTGTTGTACAATCCGTTGCAACGTGGTCTGATTTTCAATTAAAAATATTATTGCTTATAGACTTATTGAGGAAATGCAGTCACTTCGAAACTTTAGAAAGATAAGCAGTGAAATGAAATTAGGTGATTAGAAATTTTACCGGATATAATCGGAAATTTGGCTTTAATAAAACTTCCGAAATTTGCCAGCATTATTCAATGGCTTAGAATTTGAGTTGCTAAGACTTGAAGTCTTGAACCGTTTGAATTTCATGCTGCGATCGATTTCAATAATCAATTAAACCGGGCTGGAGTTTTTTAGGCAAAAGTCGTTTTATGTATATTTCATGTTGACTAGAGCTACTTAATTATTGCCTTCATTGTAATGCCCATAAGTACACACGACACAAGGACTCTTTATTACAGTACTGGAATCTCATGAACATTTTGTAGCCGTGCATTTCACTCTCAAACATAGATGCCGCCCCACTTAAAATTCCGTTTCCAATCCTAAAGATTATGTTTTGAATCTTCAAATGCAATTTTTTACTTTGCAAGCAATTATTTGTCAATCTGCCTTCATCAATGTATTTAATCGAATGCTTTTATTTTGTAACGAAGATGTGAAAATTTTCAGGAACTCCGATTATCTTCCAAAACCTTATACAACGACGTTCAATAGGAGGATTGCAGTCCTGTGTATAATCGGTCCTTGACGCAGCATACAACAGAATATCGATGGACTGTGTGCGTTAGGGATTTGTTGCAATGTACTTACACAGCTTGGGCAGCACTCGAACCTGTAATCCCCACGTGACATTATATTGCAGGCGCTCTAGAAACCACGCTTGATTTTTTTATGATGCGTGCTGGTTTGATGGTTCGGTGGTGGTAACGGTGACATTGGTGTTGGTTGTGGGTGCTATTGTAATGATGAGTTTTGTTTTGTTGTTGCTTTTAGGAAGGCATGACTTATTTGCAGAAGCATCTTCCAGCGCAGTATCGTCATTTGGCTCAGTTGAAGGTCCACTTTGCAGAGGAGAATGAGGCGAAGGTTGGGAAGAAACGGACGGCGTCAGTTGCAAAGAAGAACAAGACATCTCCTCCGGCAAAGAAACCAAAACTCAATAAGACTCGAACGATGGCAGAAACAGCAAAGGTTCAAATTCAGTTCTTCTTCCTCTTTCATAATTCCAATTGATTTTTATTTGTAATAGAGTAAATTTTACTTATTTGACTCTCAGTTGCCTAAACAATAGGAAGTTATTTGCATAGACAGTACTGACCATGTGATTTATGGAACTGGCGTATCAAATTACAAGTTTTACTATTTGGCTGAATACAAATAAGAAAACGAGTAACAATAGTATATAGCAAGAGAGTAGCTCAGCATAAGTAAAAACTAGACACCTGTGTAGTATGCAATTTATATAATTTTTTTAAAATTCATGTGTAGTATGACTCCCTTTTTTCCCTTTTCGTACAGGAACTGTGCTTCATATTGACATCAGTGTTTTATTTCTTTACTTGGCATTATTTAAGAAACTGGTTGTCCTCAGGGGCTTCTATCCCTATACATGGCGGGCGCAGCTTGCGCCCAGTGAAAAATAGGGGGGATCAGAAGACAGCCAAAATTCACATCGGTTGGGGGGGAAGGTCGGACATGGAGGGCAGCGTTCAATCTAGGCATCACTAAAGGAAGATAGTAAAGGAAGATCCCCCAGAAAATACTTCCCCTCCATATAAAATTGGACAAAGTGGTAGGCCTAATAGTTTTTAGCAAAATGTATACACTTTATACACTTTGAGTTTTTAGTTAGGCTACTATCTGCATTTTTGAATTACATGAACTGCTATAACAGCTATAGCCTAATATACTAAAAAAATCCTATTACATGATTATAATTATGTTTTTACTATTTTAATAAATAATACAATCATATTATTATTGAAAAAAATAATGTTAATACAAATACTATTTTGCACAACTAAATGGCTTCATTCCAATGTTATCTTTCAAATTTCAGACAGTCAAATTTGGTCCTTGAACACTTAGTAAAGCAACATCATTATCACGTGGGCTTACAAAGTAGGACCTACATTGTATTTTATTGTATTGCATTGTGCTCTAAAAATTGATGTGACGCCTCTCGAGTGAACACTGATCAGAGGCGCAAAACATAGGGCTGCCCAATTTTGGTAGCATTTCCTCCACTGAAACAGTAGAGTAATTTTGCTAAGAGCACAGCTTAAAATACTGAAATTGCCATGCGGAAATCGCAAAAATTTCTTATGGGGACGGGCACATTCCCTCCCCAAACCAGGTCCCTTCTCGGCGCTACACAAGCTTCGGCGATCGTCTGCTGGATGCTCGTTTGTCCCTCTCCAAACAAACCTTCATTCCCACACTAGAGGAGAGCATGCGCTAAATTGCATTATATTGCATACATAGAGGAAGGCCGGTTCAGAAAGGGGGGGGAAATAAAATGGATTGCGCCCGGTTGCTTAGGGGGGATAGAAGCCCCTGGTTGTCCTTTCTGAAAGTTATGCAAGTTTGCAGAAAGATTAACATTTAAAATTTGCCTTGGTTAGACTTTCCATCACTCATAGCACTTGGCACTGGGATCGCTTGCCGAGTGCTTGAAAATATAATACTCGGCGTTTTTCTATTTTAAATGATCATTTAATGATGGTGCGAGTATTCAAATTGCCACAAGCATGTTTAATTATTACTTTGCACATTAAATGCAAATGGTTGCTATTCAGATAATTCTTTATTATTGTAAAATATTTCTACACTATACTTTGCTGAATCTATGTAGATGTTTCACCGCAATTATTACACTGCAAGTGTTGAATTTATCAATAAATCCAAAAGCTTAAGGATTTATTTACTTCACATTCATTAACAGGCAGCTAAACATATTGCCTAAGTTGACCAGAAGATGGGGAGGCGCTAATTCTATGTTTTATGCTTATTGATATGTTATATGCTGAATAATTACGTTGCACTTCCAATCTCGTATTTTGGTTTTAAAGCATTTGGCCAAATACAAGTAATCTATTCAAGGCACTATTTGGTACAGCTCTGGTAAAAATTGGAAGTTTTAAAACTGTTTATTTAATTACTTTAAGGCCAAGCCTCATTTTAAAGGTAATGTTATGCATTTTAGCTATCATTTTATAAAGCAGCAAAGTATCAAATAATGTTGCTGAGCCATTGTGAATGAATTATTTGATTAAGGTTCCTCAGCAGTAAGCATCTCACGAGATGAAACTCATATTCTCTACCTTATAAACTGGGTGATATAGCTAATCAGGTTCTGTGTGTTGGTAATCTTATGATTTCTGTAGCTATACTTAAAATAAAACTTTTGTTATTTAATTATGTTTGCATGAAGCGTTTCATTTGATTTTTGAGCTGACGGTGTATGAAATTCAGATAAAAATCGCATAATTATAAGATTGGCTGCAGATGTATTAAATTGTGTTGTTGCTGTTGTTGTTGTTGTGTAGGAAGGAGCGATGTTGCTAGGCAACGAAGTTCTTGGTGACACACGTGAGATGACATGGAGGAAAGCAAAGGCTGCCAAGGTAACAGTTGGCAAGGCAACGGTTGACAAGAAACAAACAAAGAAGAAGAAGACAACCAAAGTTGTCGGCAAGTTCAAAAATCGATGTTTTCGACTTTTCTTCAAAGAAACTTTCGTACAGAAGCGTTTCTGACCGAACTGAGCAATTTAAGATGTTCAGTTGAAAAGAGTTATTAGCCTGAAATGGGCATGTGATGGATTGAGAGAAAGATAGAGATATCTGGAGAAATAAAGAGAGACAGGAGCAGTTTCAATGCCTTAGTCCTCAGTTTGTTACAAGTCTGCCGTCTTTTTGATATATGTACGATTGTACTTTTTGTTTTCATGTGTCTTGAATTTGTCATTAATAATTGATTTTGTTTTTGCAGCCAACGCCAAGAAGGTGAAGTCAAACAAAAGTAATGCAGCCAAGAAAAGCAAGAAGCCATCACTTAAGAAAGCGAACACTATGGTTAATACTGCCAAGGTAACGTATCGTGTTAAATTATCGGCCAAACTACGGTTTCTAATGAAAATGTCATTTACAAGACCGTTGTCGTTCAATTCTTAAAATTTCAATTTTTTTTATTTGAATTCATTCTGTGTGTCATAAAAGCATCGATGAAATAAAATTTTGTGATTAAAGCAAGAAAATTGAGACGTGATAATTGAGACGAAACTGAAATGGAATCTGATTTACTTTTATGCTACGGAAGATTTCATGGAAATGGTATTGATGTTGATTCAGCACATTCGTTTAAATCTCATTAAATGCTTTCATTCATTCACTGCTTCTGTCCTTCTGCATTAATGCACTGATTGATTGATTGATTGATTGATTGATTGATTGGTGTTGTTATGGTTGGTGCTTCAGGAGGGCAGGGCATTCATTGGCAAAGGAGGGACGAAGTTGTCATCAAAGCGACGCTGTCAGAAGTCTTGATTCTCAGAACTTTACTAAGACGACAAAGACGTCGACATTCTTTGAATTTAACCAGTTGTTAGGATTGGTTCGGACGAAGCGACAAAGACAGTTTGTGATTGTTTTTGTTAAGACTCGTTGTTTGTTTTCTTAGGTTTTCTCATGATCTTAACGTTTCTTCATATGTAGCTTTGACTGTCTGTGATGATGTTTACTGTTTTGGAGCAGCCTGTAGTTTGTTGATCATGCATTGCAGCTTTTCGATTGCAACTGAACTTAATAATTTTGAGCTGTTGTTCTTCTTTGCATTGTTTGTTTTATAATTATATTTTCCCGCATTCTTATATTTCTCTGGCTTATTAAAGTTATTAGCAGCTTTGTAACGTAATCAAGTATTTCAAATATCTAGGATTTATCATGGCATTTTTACTAAATCTGTAAGTTATGGATGTAAAGTTTCTCGAGCTTCAGTGAGTTTATTTGTCCGGTGAATTTGAAAGATGCTTGTATGGTATGTTTGAGCAGTGAGTGTACTTGTAAAGTGTTTCTGAATGGCTTCTTGTTGCTGGTGAAGGAGCCGTTCCTTGCCTATTGTGCCTGTCTGCCATGGACTCTGTGTCTTGTAGATGGCTTCACTTTGCTGTGCCAGGTCATCAACCTCCAAATCCCAGCATAACAGTTCTCCTCTTGTCAGCATTGCTTTTGAAATAAGCTACATGACTTGAGTTTCATGACCTTTCTTGACCTCCTTTCCATCATAAATGCCTGAGAAATATTCTATTCAATTGTGGTTTTTGTCTTTGAGATCCGGATTGCCTCTTATTTGTTTCTCAAAGTGGTACTTTAAAATACGAATGCAATTGCAATTAATTTATCAGTGTTATTGTTTTTTGGTGTTATTATTAGTACTGGTGTAAGTGGTGTTAGTAGTGCTTGTTTCTGTATCTCGCCTCTTAAGTACCTCAAAGAAGCGCTGAGATCTGTTGATGTGATATTTTAAATTTCCTCGCTTTTCTATAGAACTCTGTCGCTATTATTCTTTCAACAACCTTATTTATTTGTAACAAATTCATATTATAAGGTAATTAATCAGTTACAGTTGCCGAGAACATCAGTTTATCTCATTTATCTGATTTCTATTCTTATACTTTCAATTGTTATTGGTTATTCTTTGTGATATTCAAAATGAGTTTCTTGGGTAACTGATGTTTATTTTGTGATCCATTCATCTTCATATTTCCTGATCTTATCTTTGTGCTTGGAACGTTATGAATTTTTCCTCTATTTTGGTTTTTTGTCAATTTTTTGCTGAAATTTTAACGATGTTGCTTTGTTGCTTGTGTGTTTTATGAGAATCTTTCTAAGTTATGCTTTCATTGATTCTTAGGACTCGAGTGTTCTTACGTCAATTCAATTTTCGTTTATTCAAAACTTCAGGCTGGCAGAATGCAACCTGTTACATTTATCTAAAAACTAGACAGTGGCAATCATTCCTGTCAGTTTTGGAAACTCTTTTGTTTTCTTAATCAGTTGTCAATTAAGAGTTTTTCTCATCTTTATACCTTTCAGAGCTAAATGTTTAGTCCCTTAAGAAAGATGAGTGGTGTCAAAGTTAAATTCGCAGCCTTCTCTCTCTTTTGACAGCAGAAACTTTGATTTTTCAAGACTACTTATCAGTTATGAATCTATATGATTAGCTCGTTGTTAGTTATATTTACAAATTCTTGTGATTAGATTATTTTGTGTAAGATTTGTGGCTTCGTGTGAAATAAATCTCAGGCACAAAATGCGATGTCGTTTGTCTCGTCTGTTTTAACGGATATTCAGTTAATTGGTTTCGACTCTGCTCAACGTAGATTTGCAACCACATGAATCAGTAGTAATGGGAACTATAACAATTGCTTTGGCGGTTCACACCAAAATCGGTATTATATAGGAAATTACTCATGAGAGAAACGTAGAGAAATGGAATGTGTTTGGTTTTGGTGCAGAATTTTATCTAAGCATTTGTCTAAAAATTCTTTTATTTAATTTTAAAGCAATTTTTTATGCTCTTGTTATGCATTGTATTTTGTATTAATTAAGTTTGTTGTTAATTAATTTAGTCAACTTTGCATAGGCCTAGCTTATAATTGTGTACGTTTTTATGCAGGTATAGGCCTATATTTTGGTGACCATTTTCTGGCCATCAAAAACCGGGACACTTTTTGGAAGACTAACAACAGTCTAGTACAGGACGCTAGCAAATATGATGTTTAGCAAAAATTTGGTAAACTACGGTAAAATAACTGTTTTATAGATGGCATCAGCTAATTGATTTTTATGGGGGTGGGTAGAACAGCTTGGTTGTACCTAGACTAACCTATGCATGGGGGTTCCACAAAATGTACGAGGTGCAACCATTTATAGTTAGGTTTAAAAATGTCAAAATTTTATTCCATACGGAACAAGTTTTATTTGGGAAACCCTATAGGGTTGGATACCACCCTCCCCCCTGGTAGCCCGAGGGTTAAATGACGACATAGGCCTAATAAAGTCCGATGAAAATGGAACTGTAGTAGGGCTACATGACTTCAAAATATCAATGTCAGTAATACGGTCGTTTAAAAGATAGGACTCTGGCTGTGATTTGCGTAGCAGATAATTATTCTCTATGTCGACGTTTCGTTCATTTATCGCTGAATTGGTCGAAGTTAGTTATCGCTACACGCCAGACCGTCATTTGTACATAGCCTACCGTGCTAGCCCAAGTGGAGGAATCTTGGTAGCCTGTAGACAGTGTAGAGAGTCCTTGGTAGCCTACCAACCCGGCTACTACAGGCTACTGCCCGATGCCTAATGATCTCTCGAATTAATTATTAGCCCCGATCAAGTGGCATGTGCACAGGTAACAAGAGGCCAGAGATCGAGGGAGGGGGAGCCATGTTGACAACAGGACCAGAATAGTGTCATGGCCTAAAAGCCTAGGCTATAGTCGGTGCACAGCATGTGCACTGTGTGCAGCCGCAGTTGGCAGTTAGTCGCAAGGACCGTCTAAATAATTTAAGCCTAGAGTCCGTCCACTTCATGACGACTGACCTAAGTTAGGGCCTTGAAAGCCTGATCTGAGTTGATGATAATTATTATGACCTAACTGAGATCTACAACTCAGAAGGCCTTGCGTTGTACGTGATTAGTTTTTGTTGTAATCTCATGCACTTTGTTCGCAGAAGATTTTGATTGGATGCCAGCGACAGAATTAGACATCCTACGCGACACAGGTTAGTTAGTATGTCGAATTCACGACCCGACGAAATCTTGACCCGTCGGTCGAAATCTGGGTCATCATCCCAGAAGACCTACTGCAAGAACTGTGGCTGATGCGTTTTGAAAAAGGAGAAACACTTCTAACTGAGACACATTCCGTCCTTACACCGACGACAGGTCAGACGGTCAGACGGTCAGACCAGCAGCTGCAGACTGTTGTAGACTCTCCTGAAGTTGAAGTTGGTGATCGCTTGTTAGAATTCATTAAGGTTAGTGAATTTATTGCAATGAAACATTATATTGTTATGAAATCAATTTGAAGTGTATTCAGTTGGCTCTTTTATTTAATTAGTAGACCTAAGACCTATTTTCCTATACTCATTTGATTCGGCCTACGTTGTGCTTCTACGCACTCCACCACAATCATTGTTAGATTATAATGCAGTAGGCCTACTGTTGTGGATGAACACAGAGTCCTTGGTTCGACTGTTCAAGTGACGAGACTCTGCCACAACCCATACGCTGACAGTGCCAGTCCCACCACTCAAGCCTCGAAACACAGGAGGGCAACATCAACGACAAAGACAGTCGTCAGATGTCGCTTAAGTAACAGCGAGTGGGAGGGTAGGGTAACAGCTGAACGGGTGAATAGCTACGATAAGAACACTGCCCTGATATAGGTGACAGAGCAACAGCCGAGTAGTTGAGGGAGATTGGGGTTGAGGGGGTTAACTGTGAGCGTTATTATGAAGAGGAGCTATCCCTGGAGTTAGCCTCAGAGGTTGCTATGGATATAAAGTGTTAAATAGCGACTTTATTTGCTTAGCCTCAGCTCATCAGGGCGTTTGGTATTTTTCTTCACCTTCTGACATTCCCACTGACAGCACTGTATGTATGGTCAGTTAACTCATTAGAGCTGATTTGCTAGAGGTGCATGTGGTGAGGAATGAGAGCATAGCTAGGTTGGAAAAAGAGATTGATGAAAGAATTAATTCTGGGTCCATTATTTGCTGTTAATTGCAGACGTACTGCATGAGATGACATTAAATATAGTCAAACTCTCTCTGCTGCTGGTGGTTAAAGACCTGAAATCCTGAATTGTAAACATGCAACCTAGTTGCGTCCGTCCATGGTGTCAGCTTGACTCTATAATTGAATGTCATTGTACCAGCTAATTGTTAGCTCGGAGTAGACCTATACATCAGGCCAAGCAGCAGCAGCAGCAGTAGCAGAAACTAGTGCAGGTGGTAGAATGTACAAAATGCACAAATGACGAAATAGTTGTTGTAGGCTATTCTCAACATTGTCTCTTGCACGAACGCCACATCGTATGTATAACTACCTCTTATAACAGTGAAATTATTTCATTGTCACTTTCAGCTGCTGCCTGTGAGTCACCATCTCATTAATACTTTCGTCAGATTGTCGCAAATGATTTTCGATCCTTTCTCAACGTCACCAGTTAATTAGAGCAAAATTATTGTTAAAATTTCTGTCATCCTTAAGACAATCAACTTGCTTCAGTTGCTTGGGTTGGGTTAAGACTGAGTTGATTTTTCTCAACAGCTTAGCCAGTGTGTGTGTGTGTGTGCGCGGTGTGTGTGTGTGTGTGTGTGTGTGCGCGCGGGGGTGTGTGTGTAGGTCTGTGTGCTTGAACTCCCAAAAATTGTGAATCCATTGCTTGACTTACAGTCTCGTACTGTATTCTTAAATGCACATATAGCAGTTTATCTATGACCTGTTGTGTGTATCATGTGAGTCAATGGCAAAGGACTTTGTTATGGTAATTCTGTAGATGAAATGCCTTAATAAGGGAATTCACTTCTGTTGGATGGACAGAAAATCTCTTTTATTGGATGCAATGATTTTTAATGATTGCTTCATTGCAAGCTTTAAATTATAAATTTAAATTTTATTCCTTAACGATTACCCTGATGCTGTTGATGATGGTTATGGAACAAACTGGAAGTCAATGATGATATCACTGATGATGATGATGTCATTGATGATGTCATTGATGATATCATTGATGATATCACTGATGATATCATTGATGATGTCATTGATGATATCACTACTGATGTCACTGATGATGTCACTGATGATGTCATTTGTGACATGAATTACCTAACAAATTCTTGTGTTTACATGAAGTTTCAGGATGAAGAAAATCGCAATAATCGGAGCTGGAGCGAGTGGCCTCCCAGCCATAAAGACATGCGTGGAGGACGGCGTGGAACCAGTCTGCCTGGAAAGAACATCCGACATCGGTGGACTGTGGAACTATCGTGAGACGTGTGAAGGTCAAGGTTGCGTGATGAAGTCAACGATTATCAACACGAGTAAGGAGATGATGTGCTACAGCGATTTCCCCATCCCACAGGAATTCCCCAACTTCATGCACAACAGCAAGGTCCTGGAGTACTTCCGGCTGTATGCCGAAAAGTTCAACCTTCTAAAGCACATTCGATTTCAAACGGATGTCATCAAAGTATGTTGACGAGTCTACAGCAGTTACTTAAAGTGAAGTCACTTCAAATGGTGATCTCAGTAAAAATTTACTTACTAAATTAAATCAATTTTTTTCAAAGGGAGAACTACTATGAAGGAACCATCATTAAATGGGTGTTGCTATGCACTATGTTTTCCAAATACTTTTGCTGTTGTGCAGGATCAGCATTAATGGTTACTGTCAACTTGTCAAGTCATTGCTGGTTCATAGGATGATTGGCGTTGTCCCTCCTCTTTTGTCTACACTTGGGACTGGTGCTGTTGTAACGTTGCTACATGGAAGTCGTGAACCGAGTCATTTGTGTTTCGATCAGAATTATTGATATCCATTTTTTGGTGGACAGTTGGCGTTGCATCATTACAGATGGGATGAGAGAGAGAAAATATGGGGAAATGTCTGAACTCATTTCCATGCAGAGACTCTTGTGCTATCCAATGCAAAGTTTTTTATTGCTTTGAAAGTTTACCAAACTAACTTCTCACACTTTAATTGTCTTATCAAATAAGTTCCTGTTGCTGTGGCAGGCGTTGTGATCATAATCAACACAAGAGATATCTGTGATGAGAGTCAGGGTGTTATGAAATTAAGAGAAATTATTATTGCTGAGATAGTGATGCTGTTGTTGAGATAATGATGTTGTTGTTGAGATAATGATGTTGTTGTTGAGACAATGATGTTGTTGTTGAGACAATGATGTTGTTGTTGAGATAATGATGTTGTTGTTGAGACAATGATGTTGTTGTTGAGATAATGATGTTGTTGTTGAGACAATGATGTTGTTGTTGAGACAATGATGTTGTTGTTGAGATAATGATGTTGTTGTTGAGATAATGATGTTGTTGTTGAGATAATGATGTTGTTGTTGAGACAATGATGTTGTTGTTGAGACAATGATGTTGTTGTTGAGACAATGATGTTGTTGTTGAGATAATGATGTTGTTGTTGAGACAATGATGTTGTTGAGACAATGATGTTGTTGTTGAGATAATGATGTTGTTGTTGAGATAATGATGTTGTTGTTGAGATAATGATGTTGTTGTTGAGATAATGATGTTGTTGTTGAGACAATGATGTTGTTGTTGAGATAATGATGTTGTTGTTGAGATAATGATGTTGTTGTTGAGACAATGATGTTGTTGTTGAGATAATGATGTTGTTGTTGAGATAATGATGTTGTTGTTGAGATTGTGATGTTGTCCGTTGTCAGGTCCGACCGGTCAGTAACTTCGCTGAGTCTGGTCGTTGGGAGATTGAGATGAAAGACCTGAAGACAGGAACGACTTCAACCGAAACATTTGATGGAGTGATCATCTGCACAGGACATCACGCGGAGAAGCACCTGCCGCACTTCCAGGGAGCGGAAGACTTCCAGGGCGAGCAATTGCACACACACGACTATCGTGATTACAAAGGATTCGACGAGAAGAAGGTCGTCGTCGTCGGAATCGGAAACTCAGGCGGAGATGTGGCCGTCGAACTATCCAAAGTCGGCAAACAGGTGAGGATGTTGTCATAGCAACGGAATAGGTGAGGATGTTGTCATAGCAACGGAATAGGTGAGGATGTTGTCATAGCAACGGAATAGGTGATGATGTGGTCATAGCAACGGAATAGGTGAGGATGTTGTCATAGCAACGGAACAGGTGAGGATGTTGTCATAGCAACGGAATAGGTGATGATGTGGTCATAGCAACGGAATAGGTGAGGATGTTGTCATAGCAACGCAATAGTTGATGATGTTGTCATGGTAAGAGAAATACAATCATGGGATCACTTTGGATGAGGAGACAAAGTCAGCATTTCATGACATCATTGGAATTTTTTTGTTGGCATTTTCTTTCGTAGGATCAATGCTTTGCCTCTTATCAGATGTTTATAATGTCTTTATCTTGACTTTAACATTGTGGCATTTCATTCCATTAGACATTAGTTTACATTGTCATTGATTAGTTACCTGGTCTTGTTATTGATAGACTGATTGACTCACTGATTTACGGATTTACTGATTGATTGATTTACTGATTTACTGATTGATTGATTGATTGGTTACCCTAGGTATACCTGAGTACACGACGTGGTTCTTGGGTGACCCACAGAGTGGGAGACAATGGCGTTCCAGTTGACTACATCTTCAACCGTCATTTCATCTTTGACATTCGAAATCGTATTCCTCGCTTCATCATCAACTACTTTGCAGAGTCAACTCTGAACAAACGTTTTGACCACAAGTTGTATGGACTGCAACCAGAGCATAACTTTGATGCACAACACGTCATGATTAACGATGATCTGCCGAACAGAATTGCTTCTGGTGGAGTTGTTGTCAAGCCAAACATAAGGAAGATAACAAAGAGAGGAGTTGAGTTTGAGGATGGATCGGTTGTGGATGATGTTGACGTCATTATCTACGCCACAGGATACGAATTCGGCTTTCCTTACATCGAGCACAAGGCTCTGGAAGTGAAGAAGAACCAGGTCAACCTCTTCAAGTACGTCTTTCCTCCATCCATCAATCCACCGACCATTGCGGTCCTTGGATGCATCCAACCTCTTGGAGCGATCATGCCTATCTCCGAACTCCAGGGAAGACTTGCCGTCAAGGTCATCAAGGTACTTGACTTTATGTCTGTCTGTCTGTTTCTCTCTCTACCTATCTGTCTGTGTGTGTGTGTGTGTCTCTCTCTCTCTCTCTACCTGTCTGTCTGTCTGTCTGTCACTCTCTCTCTGTCAGATAGCAACTCTCTCTGCTTGTCTGTATTTCTCTGTCTTCCATGATTGTTTTGTGATTTAATTGTTATTACTATCAAGTAGAGTTTCACTTGTGACCGATGATGATTGCATTGCATTGACTACTAACGAAACCGAATGCAGATCCATAATTATCTGAGCAATTGATAATAATTATACTAATTCTTTATTGATCTACCTGATGTTATTTCTTTTCTGTTGTTAAGGGCGACCGTCGGTTGCCAAGTGAGGAGGAGATGTGGAAGGACATAGCAGCGAAGAAGCTGGAGATGTCGACGCAATATGTCGCTAGTCAAAGACATACGATTCAAGTCGACTACGTTACATTCATGGACGAATTGGCCGAATTGACCGGATGCAGACCAGACCTAAGTGAGTCATTTGAGATATAATTGAGCCTGCTGTGTTGTAGAGTGAAGATGAGTGGTGTCGCCCTCCTCATTTAACTGATCCTTGGCCTGGCTTTATCAGAATATAGGCAGTGGCATGGTTTCAATCTTTGTGGGTCGTCCACGGTTGTCCATCTGTGACGTCATGCATCTACTTAAATCCATTCATTGAATACTCATGATGATTTTATAGTAAGGTAGACTGAAGATGTGACGTATCGGAAACATTTATATAGCGCCATTGTGACAAATCGTTTGAAGGGAAAAGTTGACATGTAGACATTGTTTTGCGTCTGAAGTCGCTAACCTGACTTTCTAGGACACAGTGTGAGTGAACGCAAACGTTATATGCAGGGCTTAAAGTGTGGCTGGACGTTCATGGACGGCGTTCATGCACTTATTTTAAGATTTCAAAGTCTCCGTCCTGCCACTTATTGGCGAGTACAATCTGGAAAGGCAAGAGACGTCCAGGCACTTCTTTTGGAGAGGTAAGGGGCGTCCACGCACTTATTTTTTTACACTTTAAGAACCTGTTATGTTTTTCCTGTAGACCTGTAACGTGCATGAATGTTCAGGAAGAGTGTTTCGGTTACAATAACGATTATGAAGACCTTTAATCTCGTGCCTGTCAGTTGCTTTTCATGTCTTAAGACAACGAAGAAGAGAATGGCTTTTGTTTAAAGCTCTATTGTTGTTTTTCTTGTTCTTCTTTCAGTCAATCTGCTGAAAACTGATCCACGCCTCGCATATTCCGTCTACTTTGGTCCGGCCACTCCATACCAATATCGCCTCGTCGGACCAAACAGTTGGTCTGGAGCGAGAGAAGCCATCCTGTCGACCTGGAAGAGGGTCATCTATCCATTCCAGACACGTCCAATCAACGGACGCAGTTTCTCCGGATCCGATATCATCCGCGTTGCCATAGCGATACTTATCTTCGCTTTGCTCATTCGATGGTTTTTCGGTTAATTTTTGTCTTAGCCGACAACAACAAAAGTTCCTTTAGAAGGAAGTCTATGACGGCAAGGGGTAAAATAATTATGACCTTTGAACTGGGTCTTGTTTTGATCCACTTGTGTAAGAAACGGTTTTGTATTTTGTGAGATTTCTTTTGAAGAATTTGATTTTCTTGATTACATCTACAGACTACAGTACTTGATGTTTGTTTTTTAAAACAGAAGAATAATTCTTCCTAATTATGTGATGTAAATTTATGTACATGTGATCGCCGTGCATCATAGGAAATTATTCTATAGACTTTGACATCTTGTTTGCTTCTGTGATTTCTATATCGAAATCTTGCAAAGACCGTTTGACTTAAGATAATCTTTTTCACTTACAATTTCTTACATTGACAATCGATAGAAGAAAAGTGGATTCGTGACTTCAACCGAATGGTTTCTAGGAGCATTCTTTTGAAACCTTGCATTCGAGTCATTCCAGTAACGACAGGATAGTGACAGGGGCGGATCCAGGGGGCCAATCCGGCCATGCCTCCCCCCATTTAGAAATTTTGGGAATTCAAGACAAATTACTATAAAAAAGTCATCAGATTTTTCGGCAACCAAGACGAACATTTTTCCCTGTCCCAAGACTGAAAATTTTGCCCCCCCCTTGCGAAAATTTCGGTATCCGCCTTGGACAGTGATACTAAGAGTAGACGGGACAGTGATACTAAGAGTAAAACAGGACAGTTATACTAAGAGTAAAACAGGACAGTGATACTAATAGCAGACGGGACAGTAATACTAAGAGCAGACTGGACAGTGATACTGAGAGCAGACAGGACAGTGATACTAAGAGTAAAACAGGACAGTGATTCTAATAGCAGACAGGACAGTGATACTGAGAGCAGACTGGACAGTGATACTAATAGCAGACAGGACAGTGATACTAAGAGCAGACAGGACAGTGATACTGAGAGCAGACTGGACAGTGATACTAAGAGCAGCAGTGGCGGTGCCAGGATTTCAGTTTCGGGGGGCTGAAGCCTCGACCGAAATCTCATGAAAATTTTCCGTTTCCGCCGCCAAAATTTCTGACGACCTTTTTTTTTAAGTCGTCAGCCCCAAAATTGTAGATATTTCACTGTAAAAAATTTCGGATGCCCCTTTTTTAGGGGGGGCTGAGCCTCTTGTAGGGGGGGCTTAGCCCCCCAGCCCCCCCCTAGCGCTGCCACTGAAGAGCAGGCAGAACAGTGATATTAAGAGCTCTTGTCTTTCCTTCACTCAAAAAGCCTAACCTTGATACTAACCTCTGTCAAAACTACCGACCTATCTCCAATCTATCGTTCTTATCCAAGACTCTCGAGCGCCTAGTTTCCCTCCAGCTCCTCCCCTATCTTGAACAGTCTGGTCTTCTTCCTCCAAATCAATCTGGTTTTAGGGCTCATCACTCAACGGAAACTGCTCTTCTCTCTCTTCTCTCTGAAATCTATTCTGCTGTCGACAGGTCTGAACTCTCACTCCTTGCTCTTTATGATGTTTCTGCAGCTTTTGATATGGTTGACCACAACATTCTTCTCCAGCGTCTTGAGACTTCCTATGGATTACAGGGACTGCCCCTCTGCTGGTTCCGTTCATATTTGTCTGACCGTACCCACATGATTATCTCGGGTGAATCCAGAACCAAAATGGATTCATGTTAAGCTGGGAGTTCCCCAAGGCTCTGTCTTGGGTCCTCTGCTCTTAATATTCTATATACGGCCCACATCCCCTCTCTTTTCCCACTCTCTGGAACAGCCGGTCATCTCTTTGCAGATGATGTGCAAGCATATGTCCATGGGTCTCCTTCATCCCAGCTACTTTTAGTTGAACGCATCCAGTCTCTCTCACATTCCCTACACTCCTGGATGTCATCAAATCGTCTCTCTCTTAATGCCTCCAAAACACAGTTTATTTGGTTCGGCACACCTCAGCAGCTTTTGAAAATTGATTTTGTTCTCCTCTCTGAACTATTTCCTCACTATACCTTTTCCTCAACTGTTCGTGATCTGGGTGTTACTCTAGAATGATAGTTCCCTTTCATTTAAAGACCATATGTCTAATCTTACACGATCCTCATATTTTCATTTAAGGCGTCTAAGGGCAGTTCGGCGTTCTGTTTCGCTTTCTGTTTTTACCACTTTGGTCCATGCTTTCATTTGCTCCAGAATTGACTACTGTAATTCTCTTCTAATTGGTCTTCCCAAGGTTCGACTCTCACCTTTGCAGTCGGTCCTTAATGCGGCCGCCAGATTAATTGCACGCCTTCCACGCTACTCTCATATCTCTACTTTTATGTTTGAGCAGCTCCATTGGCTTCCTCTAACTGCGCGCATTAAGTTCAAAATTCTCATTTTGGTCTCTAAAGCACAACGGGGTCTTGCTCCAAAATATCTAACCAATGGAATTCGCAGGCCAGTTTCAGCCTCCTCACATCGTCCACTCCGCTCTTTAAACAGATTTGAACTTCTAGTACCTCCTACTAGAACGGCTATGGCTCAGTCCCGTTCCTTTACATCAATTGGCCCCTCTCTTTGGAATACGCTCTCTCCTTCTATTCGATCTCAACTTCTGACAGGTAATCACTCCTCCTCATTTTCTTTTCTTAAAACCTATTTTTTCTCTCGTGGCCTTGCGCACTGGGCGCGCCTCTGAACGGTTCACCCTAGTAGAGGCGCTTTATAAATGTTTTTATACAATACAATACAATAAGAGCAGACGGGACAGTAATACTAAGAGGCTAAGAGCACATTTAGAGCAGACAGGACAGTGATACTAAGAGCAGACACGCCCCTGCCACTGTCCTGTCGTTTCTGTCTGCTCTCGGTATCAGGAGCGTGTTGAACGGAGTGACTGGATGGTGAACAACTGACGAAGGTAGAACGGCTGGGATGATTGAAGTGTATTGTAAGTGAGTGAGAGGACTTTGTATTCAATGCGTTCACGTATTTTGAGCCAGTGAATTGATTTCAGGACAGGAGTGATGTGGTGACGTTGGGGGTTTTCGTCACTGCACGGGCGAGGGCATTCTGGATAGCTTGGAGGCGGTTAATTTGGGTTATATCAATGTTTAAGAAGAGAAAGTTGCAGTAGTCAAGTTTCGCATGAACTATAGGCTAGATGTGGCGATTGTGGATGCAGTTTTGAAGTCAAGTATAGGGCGGATTCTGCGTAGGTCGCGGATATGCATTAAGCAAGAGCGAGAGAGATGGGTGATTTGTCCAGGCTTGGGACTGGCACTGTCAGAGTGCAACCTGTGGCGGAGGAGTTACACTTCGAAGTCGATATGTGCTCATCTTTTGTAGTCGACTTAACTGTGCGATCCTTCAGCGGTCACAAGAGCGCCGCACGGGCAGCTGTGTGGATGACAAAGGACGGTGCCTATATAGACGGAGACCCGCCGCTATCCGAACCACCTCGTCATCCAGCCTGAGACCGCATGTGTTTATTGGTAGGGCAAACAGCCAGTCACCTGCATGAGGTGCTGAGACTGCCTTCAAACGAGCTTGGTTATTATTATTTTTTACCCGAGGTACCTAGGATCCCTTGGGATTTCAAAAAATTATGCTTGGAGCTGTTTTTGAGTGTTTAGAAAATCAGACTTCGTCCTCCGCAACATTAGTGAAAGTAGCACGAAATTATACGGTGTTATATAATTACTGGAAGATGCGGTATGGATATGAACAACTGAAATGGGAAGCTCAATAGCGAGAGATCGAGCGGTAGTACGAATCTGGCAACAAGAATTTCTATTGCACGCTTCAACAAGATTTTCCCATTTCTTTCATTTCTCTAATGCTGTAAGTCCACTCATTTCAAATTCCCCTCATACTCTTATTCATATTCTTAATCCTTATGACCGCATATCATTGCGGTGGTTGTTCTTTGCACTTTCTCCAGTTTTCTGTGCTTATCTGTTTCAGATAATTCATGTAATCCCATATCTATAGGCCTATGCAGTATTCCAACTGTGGCCTAATCATTGCACAACCTCATTATTGTCTCCTTGTCTCTGATGACTATAATTGTACTTCTTATCATGCCTGAAGTTGACTTAACCCTTTTACTGCTTCAGCCATGCATTGTTTGTGCACTCATTGACTCCCAAGTCGACCTCTCTTCCTCGCTCACTACTGCAGCCATGTAACATTATGAGGAGTCCAGTGGCGGCGCTAGGGGGGATAGAGGGGCTAAGCCCCCCTAAAAGAGGCCATCCAGTTTTTCCCCATGTAAAAATAACACGTTTGGACGAAAAAAAACCTTTAGCCCCCCCAAAACTGAAATCCTGGCGCCGCTACTGGAGGAGTCTTTGTTTCTCTTCACATTGAGGAGCCACGTGTAGCCTATCTTATATTATAATTCCGAAAGTTTGTCCTTTCATATGTTTGTACGGATGTATTTTGACTCTTCGTAACAAAAAAGGTTCGGAAATGAGAGAGCGTCGGTTTAACAAAAATTTTGCAATTGATTCTTACCCAAATTATAAGTTCAACGCAACAATTTTCAGCTTTTAATTCAATTTAAAACCAGATTTATTAGCATTTTAATCCTTACAGCAGCCATCTTGCCGCATTTTAGTAAAGAGGCAACAGCCCGCATGACGTCATTCACGCCCAATAATAATTTTCGTTTATCAACAATCCGAAACCAGTTACAGTTTGAAATTATGCAACTGAAACACAGAAGCATTAACTATACTAACAGAACAGCTAGACAACCTGCAATAATTGTATTAGGTCTGTAGCGATATCCTTGATCCCACCCATACGTTCTTACTCTGCTATACATATTGTTGAGTGTTAATTACACATGTTAAGTTAGGAAGAGGCCCTAGTTAATGATTGGTTAATAATTTTGTAGCGATCGTATAACTACGCTACGGGTCGCTAATATTATTTTATTTAATTTTTGATCGATTATGGGGTTTCAGGGATCTGATATATTTGTTTTATTTCTGTATTTTTGAGCTGCCTTGTGTGACCTATATTTTAATGTTGATTTGCGCTTGACACGGGTCACAGCGACCGCTGACGTAGGCAGCAGTCGTTGCTGTTTCATTAATTGGTATATGTTCACACGCTCTCAGCGATCGTCGGTCGCTGTCTTCAAAGGCCGCGCCGCTTGCAGTCGATGAGGGTAATTAAACTTTCGCACGCTCTCTGAGGTGGTCTGATGATCAGAGTGAGCGAGGAATACAGCCAGACAGACAAGCACAGACAGGGAGACAGATTGAGAAGGAAACACTGTAGGCGTGTGTGTGAAAATAGCAGCGTTTTCACAGGGTTAAACTGGTGCATTTGGTGCCTACGTGATCAACGGCAGATGGCGCTTTTCAGAAGGAGAGATAGAAGGAGAAAGATAGTGAGCTACAGACAGACGCAGAGATACACAGGAGAGGACGCAGCTGGCAGCTAATTCTTGCCGCCTTGAAACAGCTGCGTTGCTGCTGGGTTTGCGCGCGCGGCTCGCTTGCTGGTCATGCGCAGAAAGGGGGACGCTCTCCTTGTCCGGCAGTAATAAAAGAGCAGCGCGACGCTGAGAGGCTCAGTTGCGCACAGGATCTCAGGGCAGTCGGATGTATTGCGGCGGTTGGTAGTTTTTAGGCTCGATCAAGTTGGTGAAGCATGGCCAGGATAAGCGCCTGCTTGCACTAGTTGCGCATACACGGATTCTGTCGGCGATTCATTCTCTCTCGACATGGAGTCGATTAAATAAAAGAGTTTGTTTGTTGCGAGAAATACATCAGCGTCGCTGCAAGTTTTGTCTTCGCTCTCGCTTCGGATATATTCCTGGATTACTAATTCAAGGCCTCTCTTCGCCCTGTCACACGGAGTGATTTATCGTGGGCTTCGAATCGTCAGCGTTCTGAAATTGTGTTGCGAAGCGGTTGTTCGTTTGTTTGCCTAAGGGCGTCTTTCTCAAACGGCTTGGATACATAGCCGAAATTGTTGTTCATTGCGTGAAATCAGCGACGGATTTAGCTGATCTTTTCGGGCGTTTCAAACTCGACGCCTTTCTGTGTGTTTCGTCGCATCTCTTGGATATCGTCTTCGTCGCTGTTCTTCGCACACGATCGGCTTTGTCCCTTGTCTTCGGACATAAGGTACGCTTTATTGGGGAATTAATACGATCGGTTATTTAGAGATTTTGGGCTGAACTGAAATTGGCTGTGGGACTTGAGAGTCAATCGGGATTTAAGTTAGGCATACTCCGGTTGATAGGTGTTTGCATTGAATTGTTGCATTTGATTTTCATTGACTGTCTTTACAAAGGATAGGAACTGATAATTGAACTTACTGACTTTTATGTTTGATTGCTTTGAACACAATTGATGTCAAGTGAAGATCCGACTGATTGTGAATAATAAGAGATATTAATCGGATTACTGGCTTTGTTCATGGATGACTTTGAATGTGATTGTTGTTGAGTGAATGATTGACTTATGAGAATCCTTCCTAACTACGTTGAAACCCGTCGTTGCTAGCGATATTGATAGAGATAGGGATAACTTCTGCAGCGACATGGAAGATTCCCGAGCATCGACACCCGCTCAGCCCTCCCGACCCCCATCCTCGATGGAGATTGTCTTGGAGGCAATCCAGACTAATGCTCGATCTACTCATGAGGCAATCCAGACTATGCAAGTGCATGCTAAGTCAACTCATGATGCTATGACTTCTATACAGTCGTCTTTGCAACTGAATGCCAGAGAGACGCAAGAGGCGATTGCCACGGTGGAGTTTAATGTCCTGGCAGTGCAATCAAATGTTAGCGATGCTATTTCCTCAGTGCAATCAAATGTAAGAGAAGAGATCTCGGCTGTAAGAGATAACGTCAGGGAAGCGCTGACGGAAGTGGTATCACGGTTGGAAAGGCTAGAGGCATCGCCGGTACCCAAGCCTGCTGTGGATTTGAACCCTGGTTACCTCACCGCTATTACCACTGCGGACGCGCCATACCACTCGACCATCGGCCTGGAGGAAACTTTAGGTGCTAGGCCTAAAGCTTTCACGCAACCTAGTATATTGCGAAGAAGCGATAGATTGGCTAGTAGGCCGCCAATTTCATATAGGGAGTTCGGCAGTCGAAATGACTGGCCGCCTTTCCATCGTTGGGATTCGAACCCGGAAGTCACCTCCTCCTGTCCTCCCTCTATCTCTAGAGCTTGTCCACAGCAGCACGCGGTCCCATCAGGCGAGGATCCGGAAGTGGCGACTCCGGGGAGGCCGATAGGGGCGGGCGTTACAATTGGTCCCAGCCAGTGGGGTCAAATTAGTTCTAGAGATTTTGGCGATGATAGGTTAGAAGAGGAAACTGACTATGCTAGAACAGGCGAAATGGCAATTTCTTTTGAAAGAAGGAAGGAAAGGGAATTTGCGGATATTGTGGATATAATGTCTGACGATGGTAGTGTAGACATTGAAATCAGCAAGATAATGGAATCTAGACCTAAAACTGTTAAAATAATTGATAACAGAATGCATGCAGCACGGCAACCGGAGTTTAGAAATTTTGAAGTGAATAAACCGATCGCTAATAAATTGTCATGGGAGGGGGGTGATAAGGTCAACCCAGTCCCTTTGGCCTCTTCGTCCCTTCCTCTCGTCGAGTATCCTCGACCGGATCCACAATGGAGAATTCAAGCGTCGCTCGCAAAGGTCGATCAACAAAGAGTGGAAATAGCACCGAGTCGGGCCGACATTCCACAACCAGCGCCGGCAATGCCGACCTACCAGGCCGTGACTGATTATGTCCTCGACGGCCGGGCAACGTCGACCATGGTTGGTCGAGATTACGCTCGACCCGACCTTCCTCCTGGACCAGCGGCGATGGCAACGGTCGACTGGATGCAACCATACGCTCGTCCCGACTATTCAAACATGCCGTGGAGGTATGCTCCGACCTACGCTCCGAACGCTTTCTACGGTAGTAGCGACAACCGGGTTTGGGTCGACCCGCCTCGCTGTCTCGACCCGCTTCGACCAAGCGACGCCGTCTTTCCTCGGTGGCCAACGGTCGTGGAATCGGCGAGGATGAGTTCATGCCTGGGTGCGCAGAACTTCGGATTTAGCCGTGACGCCGAATTACCGCGATGTCAGACGGTAACGAAGTCGACACCTCTGGAGAAGAATGAAACGACGGGCGATGATAAAGCGACGTCTGCGGTTGGTGAAACGAGAGCACGGACGTCTACCAACGCTTCAGTCGGCCCTATTAAAGTTGTCCCGACGACCACCGTCGCAACGCAAACGACCGGCGACTGGGAGTTACCGTCGATCAGTTCAAAGGGAACAGTCAAGGAACTTGAACCGACCGCGTCTGCAACAGCTAAAGAGGGCGAGGTTAAACAGTCATCGACTTCTCCTCCTAAGCCAACGCAATTCCTGAAACTCGGGTCTTTTAGCGGAAAGACGGACGTTGAAACATTCTTACGAAAATTCTCCGTGTGCGCCAGGAATAACAGATGGACGGACGAGGAGAGATTGAACCAATTAGTAGTCTCATTGGTTGAACCGGCGACTCATTTGCTGAGCGAGTCGAACGCAGATAGCCTGGACACTTGGACGGCTTTGGTCCAGCGACTTCGTGAACGATACGGCAACGCTGAACAACAAGCCCTGTTCCAAACGCAGCTAAGCACCAGGAAACAGAAAGTCGACGAGGACATGGGCGTCCTGGTGGACGACATCCGACGTCTCTCCACGCGAGCCTATCCGGGTTCCTCGACGGCTCACAGCGAAGCAATTGCTGTTCGGGCATTCTTGGATGCCCTGAGAGATAGAACGCTTGCTCTGAAAATCCGAGAGCGAGAACCGAAATCCCTCGACGAAGCCTACAAGGTAGCGATGCGATTGGACGGCTACCAGAAAGCAGAAGCCGGCGACCATGAGCAACAAGACCGACGACACGGCCGTGTCAACGCAATTAAAGAACAGGAAGAAGAGTCGAAAGTAAAGGATCTGGAACGGCGGATGGAGCAAATGAGGAGACAAGTGGAGCGACTAGAGAAGGAGCGACAATCCGTTTCGGCGCCACAATACAGAGACAACAATCGCGGGCCGTGGAGAGGTCAGAACGGGTCAACAAGAAATGAATGGTCGAATAACAATGGAAGTTATGGACGGGGAACTCCGCGATGTTTCCTGTGTCATCGGCTCGGTCATTTGAGCTCGGCGTGCAGACTTCGGCCATATGTGGAAACAGAAACGGAAGCAGGACCTTCCGCGCGCCGATGCTTCGAGTGTTCTGCGACGGACCACATAGCGCGCCTCTGCCCTCTTCGACAGCAGCAGCAGGCTCCACCTAGCGACAACCTTGGACAACCTGTGGGCGATAACCACGACAACCCCAGCGTTGGTCGTGTGTTCGCTGTTCGGTCCGCTCCAGCGCCGAGCAGGGACCAGCGGAACGGGCAGAACCAGGAGCGTCGGTCGCGGAGGTCGCCATCATCGTCGAGGAGGCGAGACAGTGGTCGGAACTCACCAAGAGAGGAACGACGCTGTTTCTACTGTGACGACAGTTCGCACCTTTTGAGGAGCTGTCCGCTTCGCAATGGACCCCCTGAGGACCGGATCTGGAGGATGCTGGGAGAACCGACCGGACTTCGTCCGCCTGAAAACCTGACGTCGGCTGGGTAACTTTGCTGAATGACCGTTTAATTACGGCCGGTAGAAAATGCAGGAAGCATCTGTAACCTGTTTTATTTTGATTTTGATGAATACATTTTTGATTTACATGTGGAAGGCTTTACATGTGTGTTTCACTGTGTAAATAACTGTATTCTTGCATCGTATGTTGTGCATTCATAAGTATTGCGCATAGTATTAATATTTGTATTGCATTGCCGACTGTCTGATTAATGTTTGCAATGGTGATATAGATTAGTATTGTATTGCATTTGCAATGAAGCGATGGACGATTTTATTATTGCCTCTGCTGTAGACAGAAAACTGGACTGTCGTTGCCTGCATTGCGCTATATAAATATTGGTTTTACCTGTTGATGTATATATAAGGTTGCCTATTTTAGTTAAGGCCATTGATGACGATTATGTGACCTTGAACTTGCAGTGGAATTAGCCATGATGATGTGATTATGTGATATTATGACCTGCGGTGAAATATTAGGCCTATGTCTCTAAGAAGTGATTCTGAGATAATGCTCGGAGGCGAAATCTGCATTAGGCCTATGTTTCGCTTTATCTATAGTCTGATTGTTTAAGAATAATTTTAAGAAATTTGCACAGTTAAATTTTAAGGCTTCTAAGTTCCGTGTATAGAGTTCTTATATGCGTAACTATTGTCAACGCATATATATATAATAATAATAATTGTATGGATGCTTATTAATTAACTTTAGTGAGGCGCTCTATAAATGTTCTATAATAGTCCCTTATTGTCCTTCAGCGCCTTAATGCATTACCGAGGTTTTGAGTTTAACAGCGGTGAAATTAATATACATAGCTGCTCTTTGATTAATAGTCCTGCATAGGCCTACATGTTTTGGTTGCAGTACGAATTATTTAGATTGCAGTTGATAGACGCAGGATATAAATATATTTAGTTTGATTTAATAGGCCTACTTGAATGATTAGCCCGTGTACTGTCTGCATCAGTGTTGCAGTTTAAGGCCTAAGTATGGTAATAAGGATGCCTAAGGGGGTCCGATAATTTTTCAGTACTGCCTATGATTAAACTCTGATGCCTAATTTTAACCTGGGCAGGTGGGAATGGTGAACGGGGTAGGCCAATTGATTTTCTGTTGGAGCTGCGTAGGATTTGATAGGATTTATTGATCTAGTGTTGAGGCCTAATTTGCTGTGCATGGACTAATTTTGGGCCGGGTTAGTATAACTGCCGGTCGTTCCCACGACTTCTACAGCTGCAATTGTAGAGAGAGGGGGAGAACGACGGCGACACAATAAAGGCGATCGCGCTCGTCCTTGGCCCTGATTTATCAGTGCATATAATGTCACTTTGGATGGCCAGATTATTGATTGCTTGAACGTAAGGAAATCAGCGGAAATATAACCTTATATTTGATTTGTTGCATAGGACTGTAATATACAGTTTTAATGCATAGATTTTATCCTAATTTTTAGAAGAGCTTAATTAGGATTATTTTCACTTTGTGCAGAGACAACGCGACCTCTGTCGTACGATGCACATGGGCCCACATGTATAGAGATGATGTTCAATTGCCTAATTCTCACAGCCAGACGCACGCTGTAGATGCACTGCGTGGGGGGGAATAGAGACACAGGAGTCGACGCATCAAAGAGCGGCGATTAATTAGCAATCGTTGTTTCCCAGGCGCATGGGTGGTCCCGTTAGTCTCCGCTGCATCACTGATAGAATGAAGGAAAGATAATAGGCCTTAATGCTAGGCAATGATGCATAAGGATTTATAGTAGACTAAAGTGGCCTAACGTTGATTTGCGCTTTAGACTAAGATCTCATATTAAAATCATGATAATCCTTTTAGGCCTAGGATTTTTACGATTATACAATGTGACTGTTTTGTAACGTTAATTGCAATAATATGTTACGTTAGCCTATGTTTAAATGGCCTATTTTAATTCTGTGCATAATCGGTTGCATTTTTAATAATTAAGTAGGCCTACTGAAAGATGTTGGGAAGGGAGCGGCTTATTAAGCTGAAGTTAGGCTTGGTCTCTTACGGTAAGCTTTGATGGGGAGCCTACGGATAGTTATAATGAGCATTGGCCTTTGGAGACTTAAGCTGTGTGTGTAGTCTCAGGTAATTTGCTATGATAGCACCGTTGTTAATGGGATTAGAGACTTAGGTTTAACTGCTTAGATGAGTCTTTAAATGTAGACGTTTGCCTACAGTGAAATGCCTAAAGAAGTCTCGATGGTAAAGGCCATGGGTGGCCTATTAATCAGATGACCTGTTGTAAAGGTAACGAAGGTCTAGTGGTTTTTGTGGCTGTCCCGTGGGTTCTTAAGTCAATGCTTGCCGTGGAGGACTTTGTGCTTAACTAAACTCAAGGAGACCTATATATAGAATTGCTTTTGAGCTTTACTGAACTATTAGCGATGGAGCTATATAATTATAATAATAATAAATGTTTCTTTCGCTTGAACTGACATTTAACGCTAAAATGTGAACTTTCTGATGCTTACGTTGAGGACTGTTCGTTGCATATGTTTTTAATTCTTGCATTTGAATCCTTGATGTAAAAATTGGAGTATGGCCTTACTAACATTTCAGGATCCATTTTTCCAATTAAAGGGATCCTGAAATCAGGGAGGGCCGAGAATAGTGTAGCGATCGTATAACTACGCTACGGGTCGCTAATATTATTTTATTTAATTTTTGATCGATTATGGGGTTTCAGGGATCTGATATATTTGTTTTATTTCTGTATTTTTGAGCTGCCTTGTGTGACCTATATTTTAATGTTGATTTGCGCTTGACACGGGTCACAGCGACCGCTGACGTAGGCAGCAGTCGTTGCTGTTTCATTAATTGGTATATGTTCACACGCTCTCAGCGATCGTCGGTCGCTGTCTTCAAAGGCCGCGCCGCTTGCAGTCGATGAGGGTAATTAAACTTTCGCACGCTCTCTGAGGTGGTCTGATGATCAGAGTGAGCGAGGAATACAGCCAGACAGACAAGCACAGACAGGGAGACAGATTGAGAAGGAAACACTGTAGGCGTGTGTGTGAAAATAGCAGCGTTTTCACAGGGTTAAACTGGTGCATTTGGTGCCTACGTGATCAACGGCAGATGGCGCTTTTCAGAAGGAGAGATAGAAGGAGAAAGATAGTGAGCTACAGACAGACGCAGAGATACACAGGAGAGGACGCAGCTGGCAGCTAATTCTTGCCGCCTTGAAACAGCTGCGTTGCTGCTGGGTTTGCGCGCGCGGCTCGCTTGCTGGTCATGCGCAGAAAGGGGGACGCTCTCCTTGTCCGGCAGTAATAAAAGAGCAGCGCGACGCTGAGAGGCTCAGTTGCGCACAGGATCTCAGGGCAGTCGGATGTATTGCGGCGGTTGGTAGTTTTTAGGCTCGATCAAGTTGGTGAAGCATGGCCAGGATAAGCGCCTGCTTGCACTAGTTGCGCATACACGGATTCTGTCGGCGATTCATTCTCTCTCGACATGGAGTCGATTAAATAAAAGAGTTTGTTTGTTGCGAGAAATACATCAGCGTCGCTGCAAGTTTTGTCTTCGCTCTCGCTTCGGATATATTCCTGGATTACTAATTCAAGGCCTCTCTTCGCCCTGTCACACGGAGTGATTTATCGTGGGCTTCGAATCGTCAGCGTTCTGAAATTGTGTTGCGAAGCGGTTGTTCGTTTGTTTGCCTAAGGGCGTCTTTCTCAAACGGCTTGGATACATAGCCGAAATTGTTGTTCATTGCGTGAAATCAGCGACGGATTTAGCTGATCTTTTCGGGCGTTTCAAACTCGACGCCTTTCTGTGTGTTTCGTCGCATCTCTTGGATATCGTCTTCGTCGCTGTTCTTCGCACACGATCGGCTTTGTCCCTTGTCTTCGGACATAAGGTACGCTTTATTGGGGAATTAATACGATCGGTTATTTAGAGATTTTGGGCTGAACTGAAATTGGCTGTGGGACTTGAGAGTCAATCGGGATTTAAGTTAGGCATACTCCGGTTGATAGGTGTTTGCATTGAATTGTTGCATTTGATTTTCATTGACTGTCTTTACAAAGGATAGGAACTGATAATTGAACTTACTGACTTTTATGTTTGATTGCTTTGAACACAATTGATGTCAAGTGAAGATCCGACTGATTGTGAATAATAAGAGATATTAATCGGATTACTGGCTTTGTTCATGGATGACTTTGAATGTGATTGTTGTTGAGTGAATGATTGACTTATGAGAATCCTTCCTAACTACGTTGAAACCCGTCGTTGCTAGCGATATTGATAGAGATAGGGATAACTTCTGCAGCGACATGGAAGATTCCCGAGCATCGACACCCGCTCAGCCCTCCCGACCCCCATCCTCGATGGAGATTGTCTTGGAGGCAATCCAGACTAATGCTCGATCTACTCATGAGGCAATCCAGACTATGCAAGTGCATGCTAAGTCAACTCATGATGCTATGACTTCTATACAGTCGTCTTTGCAACTGAATGCCAGAGAGACGCAAGAGGCGATTGCCACGGTGGAGTTTAATGTCCTGGCAGTGCAATCAAATGTTAGCGATGCTATTTCCTCAGTGCAATCAAATGTAAGAGAAGAGATCTCGGCTGTAAGAGATAACGTCAGGGAAGCGCTGACGGAAGTGGTATCACGGTTGGAAAGGCTAGAGGCATCGCCGGTACCCAAGCCTGCTGTGGATTTGAACCCTGGTTACCTCACCGCTATTACCACTGCGGACGCGCCATACCACTCGACCATCGGCCTGGAGGAAACTTTAGGTGCTAGGCCTAAAGCTTTCACGCAACCTAGTATATTGCGAAGAAGCGATAGATTGGCTAGTAGGCCGCCAATTTCATATAGGGAGTTCGGCAGTCGAAATGACTGGCCGCCTTTCCATCGTTGGGATTCGAACCCGGAAGTCACCTCCTCCTGTCCTCCCTCTATCTCTAGAGCTTGTCCACAGCAGCACGCGGTCCCATCAGGCGAGGATCCGGAAGTGGCGACTCCGGGGAGGCCGATAGGGGCGGGCGTTACAATTTGATTGAGAACTTTCACATTGCTCTGTTTAATTAATTGACCAGTGCTATAACCAGTACTTAGGGGCAAAATATATATTAAACAGAGGCAAACATTGCGGGATATAGCAACGGTCAACCACGGCGTCAGCCAATGGGAAACGAATAAATACAGATCGGCTGCTGCGCATGGGCAGTGAAGATCTGAAGAGGCTAGAGAGAGATGAATGTTATGGCGGACACTGGAACTGTCGCAAGTTGTTGGTAATTGTTGTCGGATATTATCGTGGGGTTTCCGTGACATTCAGGACGATCGAAGGACGGAGTAATGAAAGTTTAGTGTCCTAAAGTGTGGACAATACAGAAGGTCGAAGAGCGTAACGAAACGATCAAAACAGCGCATTACTTACCTGTAATAAGCGTATATAGGCCTACACTGCAGTCTTCAGCGTATATCATAAATCCACAAGGTTACTTCTCGTGACATTTTGAAGTGACAAATAAACTACTAACGTTACGTCGAACTGTAATCGAAGGTAGCAATAGTTGGTAAATTCGATACGGAACAAGAACTGTTCAAATCGTAGACAGCTACAGCAAAGATATTCGACATTTGAGAAGAAAAGTACGACAATGAATAGCAACGGAGAAATGAAGCCTACAGCCTGGAGATCAGCGATTGGTGAGAAGACGATGAAAACTGGCCGGTGGTGATTAACTACAAGAGCTAAAGAAATCAACGCGGGAGGGTAGATAATTATTAAAGTTATATCCCCCAAAATTACTTTAATCAGTACTGGTTTAAGTAAGGCTGTTTAAGAGAGGATTGTATTTAATCTGACATTTCCACAACCCCTTAGAAGAAGGATTTGTGTTCTGTATATATTAATATTCATATGCTAATATTATTTTTATAGAAAACAAGCGACTTGTTGATTTGATAACATATAGGACAATAACCTACATTACAACGAATAGAAAGACAGTATGCAAATGAGTAACTTGATTTCTGCTCCGAAATCTTGAAAGGATTTGCACTAAACTATATTGAGCCGTAGTGTGGTCATCCCTTTCCGTTACAAGGCCACAGTCAGCACACACACCCGCCCCTTAGGGTTGGGTCATTTTTGGCTTTTTAGGGAAGCGGGGCGGGGTGGAGGGTTACCGAAAACCCGAAATTTAGCGGTCAACGCTGAGTACCCCAGAGGAGTAGTGTTGAAAACCCCAAATTTCCCGGGCAACACCGGGTAGGCCTAACACATAGTCAGTATATATATGCATAAATACATTATTTCATTTTTACATCGTTTGATTTCGGGGTTGTTCAAAACCCAAAGCCCCTTCCAATTTCCTTCGCCTTGTGCATGGTCTGCGGTGCTCACTGTTCAGCCATCCGTCAAATTATAGGCCGGGTTAATCAGTAATAAGGTTGAACGGACGACCGTGTCCTAAACCTTCTGTACAAGGTCTTCTTTGTATGAGTGATCAGGAAAGCAAACGAAATATCCGAATCAGTTGTGACAGTAAATATAGCCTACAATGGCCTATTCCACTGAGAAATCGTGACTCTGAAACCGAGTCAGCGAGTCCAAAATTTTGAGTCCAGGGCTTCAAGCCGAGTCCAACTGTCCAAGTCCTGATAGTCGGAATCCGTGTCCGCAGAAAATCGGTCTCGAAACTTTGCCGGACTCGAGTAGCCTACTACGTCCTTGAAATGGTTGCATGCATCCCGAATAAGCGGTCTAGTGCAGACAATCTGGCTCAAATATTCCGTAGAGATGAGGAAAATTGCTTCACAAGCCTCCTAAACGGTTTTATGGTCAGAATCTTCGTTGAATAACATATCCAAAATCTGACCACGCCATGGGATCACCCCAAAATGAATCTCAAAATATAACGGTTTCTCGTGTTTATTATATTGAATCTCAAAATATTGTTGACGGCATCAACGGCTGATATCCTACCAAAGAGTCGAGGCCGTGACTTCGATAACACCCCTTGAAATCTCCCCCGAGAGTGATCAAGGCGTTGGGACCATCTGAGCAAGGGTCTTCAGTCTTCACCTTCCGCTCCAGTCTCGATATCAGTACGTCGACATCGTATAGATTGGTCTGGATGGGTGACTGGTACGGCCACCGTTCGACCCGTCACCATGACCTTAACCCAAAGCCGTCCATTTGGACCTCATAAGTTCTCCATCTATGATCTCCAACTCTGAAGCGCTGTAGTTTTTGTCGTCTACGAGGATCGTCAATCCTCTGCATGGTCCGTCGAGCGATTCGATGAAGTCGAAAGAGACGAAAGCCATCGATCCGTTCGTATTATAGCGGATTGTAATTGCAATTGAATATTTATAAAGCGCCGCTCACAGATTCAGTAGCGCTTCCGACCCCAGCTAATGCTCCCGCCATCAAATAAAATAGTCTTCAAGCGTTTACGAAACAAGGGAAGAGAAAGGCCAAAGAGCTCAAGACGTATCATGTAGGGAAGTCGATTCCAACAAGAAGGGCCAACATAAGCATAGCTTCTAGATTGGGCCATATAGCTCCACGCATGCGAGGTACAACAGGTAGGCCATTAGTAGCCGAGCGAAGGGCTGAGCGGCCAGGTAGAGTGGAGACCAGGTTACACAATGCCCGAAGATATGAAGGATGACTGATGGTAAGACTTGATGGAAGGAAGGAACGAACGAACGAACGAACGAACGAACGAACGAACGAACGAACGAACGAACGAACGAACGAACGAACTATAAGCCTCTCGACTAAAATGTAGCCTAGTTTGGACTACGCGATTTGAAACATTTTGCTATGACTTAGAGAACGGTTGGGATAATTGTTTGAGAAACCTTTATGACACCTACTGTCTGCAAACTATAATTATTAGAGCATAGTCACTCCTGCTGGAGTGTAAAAATTATCTGTACATTGTTTAGAACGTACTCCTAATGTGAGAATTGTGAAAAAAACAACTGTGAGGTTGGACTATGATCCATTTGGAATCTGGGCGTGAAAAACAGACTTTACTCTAGGGCTCTAAGAAAGACTTGCGGGGTTAAAACTCCAACCCTCCGCAATTCGCACCCTACGTCAGGGTGAGAATTGTCGGGGTTGGGGTTTCAACCCCCAGTCTTTCTTAGGACCCCAATGTAAAATCTGCTTTTCTCACCCCGATTCAAAGTGCATGAATAATGGTCCAACTTCCCCCCCGTTATTTTCCACAATTCTCACACTGCCCTGCATGCGTATTAACATTTTCTTGCATCTTTGTACATAATTTATGGTTGGTGACCAAAAGCGACTTAGCCTATACTTGAATCACGATCCACCCACGGAGATCGCAAATGGCGTGGCGTCCATTCAAAGAGGAGGGGGGGACATGGTGGGTGGTGAAGGAAAGAGAACATGGTGGTGAAGGAAAGAGAACATGGTGGTGAAGGAAAGAGAACATGGTGGTGAAGGAAGGAGAACATGGTGGTGAAGGATATTTCACCTGATCAATTCTCTGAGGAATGAGAAGGGTCATCGAGGTCAAATTGTTGTTGGATGCAGAGTGTGCAGGTTCTAGTCCCTACTTAGTTGGTCGCTGTGTGTGTGTGTGTGTGTGTGTGTGTGTGTGTGTGTGTGTGTGTGTGTGTGTGTGTGTGTGTGTGTGTGTGTGTGTGTGTATGTGTGTGTGGGTGTTTGTGTGTCGGGTGGAGGGAGGTGTCCTGCCTGCGCAACTAGTCCTTCATCACTAATAAGTTACTCGGTCAATGAAACAACCAAGATTCTCATCTAACTCATTTCATAGCGTTAGCGTGTGAGAGTCAACTTGTCCTTATCGCTATCCATTCCTACATCCCTTCCTACATACCGTCCTACATCCCTCCCTCCATCCCGTCCAACACCCCTCCTCCATTCCTTCCTACATCCCTTTTACATTCCTTCCGACATCCTTCCCCTTCTGTCCCTCCCTCCTTGCTTTCATCGCTGCATCTATCCATTCCTCCATTCCTCCTCTTCCTCTGTTCCCCCATCTCCGTCTCCTTGCCTCGATCCAGTTGACCCACTGTGACCCCAACCCAATTGATCCATTCGTATGGGAACTCTGAAGCAGAAGTGGTGGGCGTGGCTAATATCAGACTAAGACTTTAGACCCATCAGTTAGACCGAACATGGCCTATCTGATAACCACTGGATCAGTCTGTTAGGTCCATATGATTTTAGGCTAAGCTGAGTTAGGCGTAAATGAAAGTGTTGGTCGGAGTTCAGTAGCTGTGGAGTCGATTGGCTGAAAGGCAAATTACGCGATAAAGAGGTCGTTTGGTTGACGGGTATTATTTTGACGACAACGTTAGAGACTAAGAGAGGAGCACCGGTACTTTGAGTAGGTGGTAAGAGGTCATAGAGGTCATCTGGAGCGATGGCGGAGAAGTGGAAGGAGTGGAGAGGATTTCTGGACTTGATTCTTCACGACAAGGATCGAATTTGGACGAAATTTTTTGAAAAAATTGAAGAGAGAATCGGAATTGACCGCGTCAACATCGTTCTCGGTATGTTCTTCTTTCATGTTTTTATCTGTTCTTCTTTCATGTTCTTATCTGTTCTTCTATCATGTTCTTATGTGCTCTTCTCTGTTTTTCTCTGCGCTTCTCTTTTATTAATTATGTACACGTTCAACGTTCTCTATTGCATGGTTCTTTCCAATGCATTGAAAGGTGTTGTTGTGTATCCTATGGCATTGTGGTACATAATATAATATATGACATCCAACTGTTATATATGTAATCTGTTGTGCACATATTTCGTTGTTGTTGCTTTTTTTGTTATTGTGGTTGTGGTTTTGCTGTTGCTGTTTAGTGTCTAATCTAGTCCCCTCCTCTGCATGGGCAGAATCAAAAGTGTCTGGGAGAAGAAAACTAAGCGTCCGGTGGAGATCGCGGGGTCAAGCAGGGAGAGGTTTAGAATTTTGGGGAGGGAACATCCCTCCTCCATCTGAAAAGTTGGAATTTCATGTTGCAATGACAGCTTCTTCGGCTCTCATCTGAACAAAATAATTATTGCTCTGCTATTAATTCTCAGTTCTGATAATCGTGGTCAAAGACTTCGATATTATGCATTTGCTATAATGAAAATTTCTTTTGTGCAATGCCTATGATAATGTAAACAACAATTGTACACTAGGCTATAATCATTTTGCCAAATTGTTATGGGGGATAATTTCTGGAGGAACTCGATCCCGCCTCCTGAGATGCCTTCTATTGATGGCGTTGCTATTGTTGTTGTTGTTGCTGCTGCTATTGTTGTTCCTATTGTTGTTGCTATTGTTGTTGTTGTTGTTGCTGTCTATAGTTCTGAAGATCTTCGTCGTGATTTATTTGGTCGTTGGACGTGGAAGGGGATTCGTCTGTAACCTCATCGGATTCGTCTATCCAGCCTACGCATCGTAAGATCTATAATAATTATGGTTAATAATTATGATTAATATTATTATTGTATTATTATGATTATTATTGTATCATTCTGCAATTATTGCAATCAGCATTCACGCAACCCTTGCAGTAACGGTAACTTCAATATTATGTATATTAATTATGGCTATTGTGGCTATGATATTATTATAGGCCTAATTATGTACAAATATACATATATATATATATAATTCCTCTCCCCCTCATGATCTAACTTTCGCTATTGATGGCTGTGTATGACGGACGGATGGGCGAAAGGAGATGCTATATATGATATATGATGGTTGAGTGTCACAAGTCATATACGCCCCTATATATATATATATATATATATATATATATATATATATATATATATATATATATATAGGCCTACAGCAGATCATAGATAATACAATTAAGCTGCATGTCGGTTGTTCTCATTCCGTCGTTCGCATTTTCAGGCATAATGTCTTCTCCGTGTGTCCCACATGTAGTGCAGCGTCAGCGAGTCAGTTGAAACTTGAAAGACATTTTCAACAGACATTTCAACGCTGTTGTCACAGTTACATAGACATAGACGTTTAGTGATAGACTGACGATGTATAACGATGATGTGGGTCACGTGTTGTCAATGTATTAGGTACATGTATGATGTACATGTATAGTCGGCGTCCTACATCGAATAGACCTATATGAATATGAACCTGTCTTTTAATCTTTGCCCTTTTATACATCAGATAACGAGAGAATGTCACATTGTTATCCTTGTAATAACTATAATAAATTATATGCTTAGGCCTACGTTGGCCTCAAACAGACTGCAGGTCTACACGTTTGAACGCGATGTCACATGCACGCATGCTATACATGCATGTCTATCATCACAGTCTATGGCATAACTATGTCAGTGCCGATCCAACTGTGGTTTGTGGTTTATTACATGTTGGATCGGCACTGACATAGTTCTTATATGCCATGGCTATAAGAACGCGACCTCTCTGCAGTCTGTGTCACCGGTCCAAGGTTTTGTTCCAGACCATGGAAGGGTCTCATAGGAATTTCAATGCTACTGCCTCCTCTCCAATAAATATAGCACACACACACACACACACACACACACACACACACACACACACACACACACACACACACACACACACACACACACACACACACACACACACACACACACATATATACATACACACACACACACACACATATATACATACACACACACACAAACACACACACGCACGCACGCACACACACACATACATACACATACATAGACACACAAACACACACAAGCACACACACATACACACACGCACACACATATACATACATACACACACACACACACACAAACACACACACAAACACGTGCACACGCACACACAAACACACGTACACAATGATTTTATTATAGACTATGAACTTCGGACGAAAACACATGTAGCTGTGATTAAACGCTCTCTGTCTATAATACATGTAAACCAAAACAAACCATGTTGTATATCGTATATACAATACAGAATCGTTATGGTATAAATCCGAATTTCTCATTGGATAGTAGCTTGCAAGCTCAACATCATAGTCCATGACGAGTGCTGCTGCGTCTGGTAAGGAGGGTTGTCCCGATGATATGAGAAGTTGAAATCCAGATCCAGGTCGTAATCTTTCTATCCGATATGGATTGAATCACAAGACTTCTATAGCGCCCGTCTGATGCACGGTCTACTAAATCAATTTAGTAGGCCATGGTTGATGCCTTTGTCCCTATAGCAATGGATCTGCAGTGGAATGTAAGACATGAATGCACTGCAGATGGTTTTACCACATGGAAAATGGAATGAGTCGCTGGTGGTCAGTTGATGTATCAAAGTGGAGCATTAGATACGACGTTCGGAATTGGTTGTAAGCACGCCGCACATGCGCAGCAGCCGCAGCTTATGTAGCGCAACAATAAGACATAGCCCTATATATATTATATATATATATATATTTATTTATATATATATTTATATATTATATAGTTATATATAATTAAGAGGATTGCGACGACCATTTTAACGAAGTGTAATAGTTGGCTGAAATTGGTCTCAGCTCTGTCTTCTCTGTCTGTCTATATGTCTATATGTCTGTCTGTCTGTCTGTCTGTCTGTCTGTCTGTCTATCTTCTCTATCTCTACCTGTCTTTCTGCATCTGTCTCTCTGTCTATCTGTAGATATTTGTCTGTCTCTCTCAATCTCGCGCTGCATGCTGTGCTTCATCAAATGCAACGCATGCACTGACGAGACACTTGCTTTGTCTGTCCGTCTGTTTGTCTGTCCGTCTGTTTGTCTGTCCGTCTGTTTGTCTGTCCGTCTGTTTTTCCATGTGTTTGTTTGTGTGCTTGCATGTGTTGTGTATAGAATTAAGGCGATTGAGTCGAAGGAGAAAGACGATGACACGAAATGGTTGACGTACTGGGTCGTCTACGTCTTCTTCTCTCTCGTCGAATTCTTCTCCGATTATTTCCTCTCATGGATTCCGCTCTACTGGCTGCTCAAGGTTCGCTTCTACTCTCATCCATCGCATGATAAAATTAAACCAACTACTACAGA
>CATKHU010000009.1:50000-51774 GCA_949752735.1 Lumbricus terrestris
TAAAATCTGATGACTTTTTTAGTCAGTGCTAGGCCTACTTTCCCTCTCACCTTCCTGTTCCCGTTGCGTTGATTTACAGCTTATTTTTTAAACCTGATGGAGAAAGAGACCACGTCATATGCGAATCTCTGAATGGGGTGGGGCATGGCCGGATTGGCCCCTTCCTTGGATCCGCTCCTGAATGAGCATGATTCAGATCTACTATTATATGCCTGTATATGCAAGTCACGTAGATGTTAATTTTGAGAAAATAAAAGGAGACCTTTTATGACGTCACTTCGATTATGATACAATTCTACAATTAAATAAGTTCACTGAGAAAACGAAATTAGGCCTATTGTGACGTCACTTCGATCAGGACATAGATCTGCCGTCATATTATTTCATTAATGCTGAGAATACAGAACTAGGCCTATGCCTATTTTTTACGTCACTCTGATTATGATGCAATTTTGCTATTATATTATAATTAAGTTCACATAAAGAATTTAAAAAACAGCGCCAATTGTGAAGTCACATTGATTATGATACAAATGTACCAGACCTATTATGAAAGTGCATTTTGAGAATATAAACAAGGTATAGTGTGACGTCACGTCGATTATGAGACAAATGTACTATTATGGAAGTGCATATTGAGCATATAAACAACGTCTATTGTGACGTCACTTCGATTATTATGCAGATCTAACAGTATATTATGTTCGTTTTGCGAATATAACACGGGGCCTTTTATGACGTCAGTCTCGTCACTTCTATTATAATACAATTCTACTGTTAAATAAGTTCACTGGAAAAAACGAAATTAGGTCTATAATTGTGGCGTCATTTCGATTATGATGCAGATCTGCTGTCATATTATTTTATTTTCATAATACAAAACTGGGCTGTTTAAATGCAACATCGCTCTGATTATTATACAAATCTACTATTATACGTTCAGTTTTAGAATATAAAACTAGGCCCATTGTGACGTCACCTAGATCATGATACAGACCTACTATTAAAGAAGTTCATTTTGAGAATGAAATAGTCCTATTGTGGCTAACCTCGATGATCTGTTGTCATAGAAGAACATTTTGAGAGTATAAACTAGGCCTATTGTGACTAACTTCAATTGTTGCACAGATCTACCGTTATAATTATTGAGTTTCATTTACATAATCTAAAACGAGGCCTATTGTGACGTCACTACGATTACAGTGCAAATCTATAAATTCACTGAGAATACGAAATTAGGCATATTGTTACGTCACACAGATTTATGACACAGATCTACTATCGCTTAATTTCATTTTAAGATCATGTAACTGCAGATGGTGAGCAAGAGACAAAATTAGGTCAAGTCGACGCGAAGTCGATCGGTCGATCGTCGGCCGAGCCAAGTCGATCGAGTCGTAGAAAGGTCGGCGAGTCGACGAAGTCGATCGAGTCGATCGTCGGCCGAGCCAAGTCGATCGAGTCGTAGAAAGGTCGGCGAGTCGACGAAGTCGATCGAGTCGATCGTCGCACGAGCCAAGTCGATCGTAGCCCACGACTCGATCGACTGCGGGGTATAGTCTGCATTCACCGTATTATACTGCATGTGATCCAATTGGGTTAATTGGTGAAAAAGGATCTGGATAAATGGAGAAGCAAAAGGAGGAGGAGGAAGAGGAGGAGGAGGAGGAGGAGGAGACGGAGAAGGAAGAGGAGGAGGAGGAGGAGACGGAGAAGAAAGAGGAGGAGAAGGAGACGGAGAAGGAAGAGGAGGAGGAGGAGGAGACGGAGAGAA
>CATKHU010000012.1:0-17500 GCA_949752735.1 Lumbricus terrestris
ATAATAATAATAATAATAATAATAATAATAATAATAATAATAATAATCTATATAAATAAAGAGAAGATTCTGTAACGTGTGTCTGTCTGTCTGTCTGTCTGTTTGTCCGGAATGCATTTCAACAGTTTTTGAGCTATTCACTCCAAACCTTCACTACTGTGTAGGTCTCGGCACGAGACGCAAAGTCGAGGGGTTGGCGATTCTCTACCACCATGGGGGCTAGGGTGGGAGGCGAAACCCCCAAATTGTTTTCCAAATTTTTTTAGCCATTTATATGAATTTTTTTCCCTGGATAGAGGGCCATCAGAACCACCCGGATCAGTAGTTGGTGAATCTCTACCACCAAGGGGGCCAGCGTGGGGGCGAAAACATTAAGATGGTTAAACACCTTCTTAAACGCTTCCATGGTCATTATATAAATGGCGAGAGCTGCTAATTTAATTTTAACGAAAATCCTTATTTCACGGGTGGCGTACTGGTGCAGGTCGGTGTGGTGGGGTGAGGTGGGAAAGAGGGTGGGGGGCGGGGAGAGGGTTAGGAGAATGGGGTGAGGGGGAATTTTTCCTGGAAACCCTAATTTCACCGTTTTCACGGGTGGCGTACTGGTGGAGGTCGTAGTGTGGTGGGGTGGGGTAGGGGGTGTGGGAAGAGGTGGGGGTGGAGGGGTGTGGGGTTGGGGTGAGGGTGGATGGAGGGGTGGGGTGTGGAGTGGAGGGGTGGGATGTAGGTGGATGGGGTGGGAGTTGTGTTGGGGTGGAGTGGGGTCGGAGGGGGTTAGGGGTGGAGTGGGGGTGGAATGGGGGTGGAGTGGGGTGGTGGGGTTGGAGGAGGTTGGGGTGGAGGGCTGGGTTGGGTGTGGGGGTGGGATGGGGGTGGTAATTTTCCTGAGACCCAAATTTCTCGGGTGGCGTACTGGTACAGACCGGAGTGTGGTCGGGTGTTGTGTGGTGGGGTTGTGGCCGAAGCGGGTCGAATCCTAAATTTCCCGGGCAACGCCGGGTATCCCAGCTAGTAATAATAATAATAGTAATAACAATAACATATGCATTCAGAGGCACTTTTCAGGATGGTCGTGAAACCTGGGACGAGGCCTGATTTCTCGGATATTCACTTTTTTACTCCTAAAATAATTTTTTTAAATCCTGAGGGATCATTGATACCTCGGGTAAAATAATAATAATAATAATAATAATAATAATAATAATAATAATAATAATAATAATAATAATAATAATAATATAATAATAATAATAATAATAATAATAATAATAATAATAATTAGACTTATCCATAGCTAATCTCACCACGACAATTTTCACGATTAGGTCCTCATCCTTATGCATTTTAGTAAAACGCGATTTTTTCTAAATATACGCATCTTATTGTTTTGAAATCTTGCCCCATGCCTTGTAATAAACTAATCTACTAATATCCAGGTTTTCTCCAAAAAATATCTCTTAACAGCAAATATAACTTTTTTAAGAGAGGAGATTAGAAATCTAAAGTGCTCACGAGCGGCGAACATAATAACGCATTATGCTTTTATAAACATTGGCTCCTCTTCTTATACTTTCTGCCATACAAAGGCGACATATTACCCGTTATACGCTAACGTAACGCTTAAGCACTCACCAGTGTCGCCCTAATCGCGATTGTAATTCTACATAACATTGTATCCGTAATAAACGACGTCCGTCAGGTTCCATGTCTGCTGGGCTGTCCGACTGTCTACCTGTCCGTCTGCGTGTGTTCCTCTATATGTCTGTACGTGTGACCGTTCAACAGACTGACTGACTAACCATCCGTCTACGTGTCTGTCCCGCTGTCTGTCTGTGCGTATGTCCCTTGGTCAGTCTGTTTACCTGTCCTTCTGTGTGTCTGTCTCTCTGTCTGTCTGTACGTATGTCCCTAGGTCAGTCTGTTTACCTGTCCTTCTGTGTGTCTGTCTCGCTGTCTGTCTGTACGCATGACCCTTGGTCAGTCTGTTTACCTGTCCTTCTGTGTGTCTGTCTCGCTGTCTGTCTGTATGTATGTCCCTTGGTCCGTCTGTTTACCTGTCCTTCTGTGTGTCTGTCTCTCTGTCTGTCTGTGCGTATGTCCGTTGGTCCGTCTGTTTACCTGTCCTTCTGTGTGTCTGTCTCGCTGTCTGTCTGTGCGTATGTCCCTTGGTCAGTCTGCTTACCTGTCCTTCTGTTTGTCTGTCTCGCTGTCTGTGCGTATGTCCGTTGGTCCGTCTGCTTACCTGTCCTTCTGTGTGTCTGTCTCGCTGTCTGTCTGTGCGTATGTCCCTTGGTCAGTCTGCTTACCTGTCCTTCTGTGTGTCTGTCTCGCTGTCTGTCTGTGCGTATGTCCCTTGGTCCGTCTGTTTACCTGTCCTTCTGTGTGTCTGTCTCTCTGTCTGTCTGTGCGTATGTCCCTTAGTCAGTCGGCTTACCTGTCCTTCTGTGTGTCTGTCTCGCTGTCTGTCTGTGCGTATGTCCCTTGGTCCGTCTGCTTACCTGTCCTTCTGTGTGTCTGTCTCGCTGTCTGTCTGTGCGTATGTCCCTTGGTCAGTCTGCTTACCTGTCCTTCTGTGTGTCTGTCTCGCTGTCTGTCTGTGCGTATGTCCCTTGGTCCGTCTGTTTACCTGTCCTTCTGTGTGTCTGTCTCTCTGTCTGTCTGTGCGTATGTCCCTTAGTCAGTCGGCTTACCTGTCCTTCTGTGTGTCTGTCTCGCTGTCTGTCTGTGCGTATGTCCCTTGGTCCGTCTCTTTACCTGTCCTTCTGTGTGTCTGTCTCGCTGTCTGTCTGTGCGTATGTCCCTTGGTCAGTCTGTTTACCTGTCCTTCTGTGTGTCTGTCTCTCTGTCTGTCTGTGCGTATGTCCCTTGGTCAGTCTGTTTACCTGTCCTTCTGTGAGTCTGTTTCTCTGTCTGTCTGTGCGTATGTCCCTTGGTCAGTTTGTTTACCTGTCCTTCTGTGTGTCTGTCTCTCTGTCTGTCTGTGCGTATGTCCCTTAGTCCGTCTGTTTACCTGTCCTTCTGTGTGTCTGTCTCTCTGTCTGTCTGTGCGTATGTCCCTTGGTCAGTCTGCTTACCTGTCCTTCTGTGTGTCTGTCTCGCTGTCTGTCTGTGGGTATGTCCCTTGGTCCGTCTCTTTACCTGTCCTTCTGTGTGTCTGTCTCGCTGTCTGTCTGTGCGTATGTCCCTTGGTCAGTCTGTTTACCTGTCCTTCTGTGTGTCTGTCTCTCTGTCTGTCTGTGCGTATGTCCCTTGGTCAGTCTGTTTACCTGTCCTTCTGTGAGTCTGTTTCTCTGTCTGTCTGTGCGTATGTCCCTTGGTCAGTTTGTTTACCTGTCCTTTTGTGTGTCTGTCTCTCTGTCTGTCTGTGCGTATGTCCCTTAGTCAGTCGGCTTACCTGTCCTTCTGTGTGTCTGTCTCGCTGTCTGTCTGTGCGTATGTCCCTTGGTCCGTCTGCTTACCTGTCCTTCTGTGTGTCTGTCTCGCTGTCTGTCTGTGCGTATGTCCCTTGGTCAGTCTGCTTACCTGTCCTTCTGTTTGTCTGTCTCGCTGTCTGTGCGTATGTCCGTTGGTCCGTCTGCTTACCTGTCCTTCTGTGTGTCTGTCTCGCTGTCTGTCTGTGCGTATGTCCCTTGGTCAGTCTGCTTACCTGTCCTTCTGTGTGTCTGTCTCGCTGTCTGTCTGTGCGTATGTCCCTTGGTCCGTCTGTTTACCTGTCCTTCTGTGTGTCTGTCTCTCTGTCTGTCTGTGCGTATGTCCCTTAGTCAGTCGGCTTACCTGTCCTTCTGTGTGTCTGTCTCGCTGTCTGTCTGTGCGTATGTCCCTTGGTCCGTCTCTTTACCTGTCCTTCTGTGTGTCTGTCTCGCTGTCTGTCTGTGCGTATGTCCCTTGGTCAGTCTGTTTACCTGTCCTTCTGTGTGTCTGTCTCTCTGTCTGTCTGTGCGTATGTCCCTTGGTCAGTCTGTTTACCTGTCCTTCTGTGAGTCTGTTTCTCTGTCTGTCTGTTCGTATGTCCCTTGGTCAGTTTGTTTACCTGTCCTTCTGTGTGTCTGTCTCTCTGTCTGTCTGTGCGTATGTCCCTTGGTCCGTCTGTTTACCTGTCCTTCTGTGTGTCTGTCTCTCTGTCTGTCTGTGCGTATGTCCCTTGGTCAGTCTGCTTACCTGTCCTTCTGTGTGTCTGTCTCGCTGTCTGTCTGTGGGTATGTCCCTTGGTCCGTCTGTTTACCCCTCCTTCTGTGTCTGTCTCTCTGTCTGTCTGTGCGTATGTCCGTTGGTCCGTCTCTTTACCTGTCCTTCTGTGTGTCTGTCTCTCTGTCTGTCTGTGCGTATGTCCCTTGGTCAGTCTGCTTACCTGTCCTTCTGTGTGTCTGTCTCGCTGTCTGTCTGTGGGTATGTCCCTTGGTCCGTCTGTTTACCCCTCCTTCTGTGTCTGTCTCTCTGTCTGTCTGTGCGTATGTCCGTTGGTCCGTCTCTTTACCTGTCCTTCTGTGTGTCTGTCTCGCTGTCTGTCTGTGCGCATGTCCCTTGGTCAGTCTGTTTACCTGTCCTTCTGTGTGTCTGTCTCTCTGTCTGTCTGTGCGTATGTCCCTTGGTCAGTCTGTTTACCTGTCCTTCTGTGTGTCTGTTTCTCTGTCTGTCTGTGCGTATGTTCCTTGGTCAGTCTGTTTACCTGTCCTTCTGTGTGTCTGTTTCTCTGTCTGTCTGTGCGTATGTCCCTTGGTCAGTTTGTTTACCTGTCCTTCTGTGTGTCTGTCTCTCTGTCTGTCTGTGCGTATGTCCCTTGGTCCGTCTGTTTACCTGTCCTTCTGTGTGTCTGTCTCTCTGTCTGTCTGTGCGTATGTCCCTTGGTCAGTCTGCTTACCTGTCCTTCTGTGTGTCTGTCTCGCTGTCTGTCTGTGGGTATGTCCCTTGGTCCGTCTGTTTACCCCTCCTTCTGTGTGTCTGTCTTTCTGTCTGTCTGAGCGTATGTCCGTTGGTCCGTCTCTTTACCTGTCCTTCTGTGTGTCTGTCTCGCTGTCTGTCTGTGCGTATGTCCCTTGGTCAGTCTGTTTACCTGTCCTTCTGTGTGTCTGTCTCTCTGTCTGTCTGTGCGTATGTCCCTTGGTCAGTATGTTTACCTGTCCTTCTGTGTGTCTGTTTCTCTGCCTGTCTGTGCGTATGTCCCTTGGTCAGTTTGTTTACCTGTCCTTCTGTGTGTCTGTCTCTCTGTCTGTCTGTGCGTATGTCCCTTGGTCCGTCTGTTTACCTGTCCTTCTGTGTGTCTGTCTCTCTGTCTGTCTGTGCGTATGTCCCTTGGTCAGTCTGCTTACCTGTCCTTCTGTGTGTCTGTCTCGCTGTCTGTCTGTGGGTATGTCCCTTGGTCCGTCTGTTTACCCCTCCTTCTGTGTCTGTCTCTCTGTCTGTCTGTGCGTATGTCCGTTGGTCCGTCTCTTTACCTGTCCTTCTGTGTGTCTGTCTCGCTGTCTGTCTGTGCGCATGTCCCTTGGTCAGTCTGTTTACCTGTCCTTCTGTGTGTCTGTCTCTCTGTCTGTCTGTGCGTATGTCCCTTGGTCAGTCTGTTTACCTGTCCTTCTGTGTGTCTGTTTCTCTGTCTGTCTGTGCGTATGTTCCTTGGTCAGTCTGTTTACCTGTCCTTCTGTGTGTCTGTTTCTCTGTCTGTCTGTGCGTATGTCCCTTGGTCAGTTTGTTTACCTGTCCTTCTGTGTGTCTGTCTCTCTGTCTGTCTGTGCGTATGTCCCTTGGTCCGTCTGTTTACCTGTCCTTCTGTGTGTCTGTCTCTCTGTCTGTCTGTGCGTATGTCCCTTGGTCAGTCTGCTTACCTGTCCTTCTGTGTGTCTGTCTCGCTGTCTGTCTGTGGGTATGTCCCTTGGTCCGTCTGTTTACCCCTCCTTCTGTGTGTCTGTCTTTCTGTCTGTCTGAGCGTATGTCCGTTGGTCCGTCTGTTTACCTGTCCTTCTGTGTGTCTGTCTCTCTGTCTGTCTGTGCGTATGTCCCTTGGTCAGTATGTTTACCTGTCCTTCTGTGTGTCTGTTTCTCTGTCTGTCTGTGCGTATGTCCCTTGGTCAGTTTGTTTACCTGTCCTTCTGTGTGTCTGTCTCTCTGTCTGTCTGTGCGTATGTTCCTTGGTCCGTCTGTTTACCTGTCCTTCTGTGTGTCTGTCTCTCTGTCTGTCTGTGCGTATGTCCCTTGGTCAGTCTGCTTACCTGTCCTTCTGTGTGTCTGTCTCGCTGTCTGTCTGTGCGTATGTCCCTTGGTCAGTCTGTTTACCTGTCCTTCTGTGTGTCTGTCTCTCTGTCTGTCTGTGCGTATGTGCCTTGGTCAGTCTGCTTACCAGTCCTTCTGTGTGTCTGTCTCGCTGTCTGTCTGTGTGTGTGTCCGTTGTCCAGTCTGTCTGTCTACCTGTCCTTCTGTGTGTCTGTCCCGCTGTCTGTCTGTACTTATGTCCGTTGGTCAATCCGTCTGCTTGCATGACCTTCTATGTGTCTGTCCTTATACTTTCTGCCAAACAAGGGCAAAATATTAGCCGTTATACGCTAACGTAACGCTTAAGCACTCACCAGTGTCGACCTAATCGCGATTGTAATTCTACATAACATTGTATCCAGTATAAACTACGTTCGTCAGGCTCCATGTCTGTTGGACTGTCCGGCTGCCTATCTGTCCGTCTGCGTGTATTCGTCAATATGTGTGTACGTGAGCCCGTTCAATAGACTGACTGACTAACCATCCGTCTATGTGTCTGTCTGTGTGTATGCCCGTTGGTCCGTCTGTCTATCTGTCCTTCTGTGTGTCTGTCTCGCTGTCTGTCTGTGCGTATGTCCCTTAGTCAGTCGGCTTACCTGTCCTTCTGTGTGTCTGGCTCGCTGTCTGTCTGTGCGTATGTCCCTTGGTCCGTCTGCTTACCTGTCCTTCTGTGTGTCTGTCTAGCTGTCTGTCTGTGCGTATGTCCCTTGGTCCGTCTGTTTACCTGTCCTTCTGTTTGTCTGTCTCGCTGTCTGTCTGTGCGTATGTCTCTTGGTCCGTCGGTTTACCTGTCCTTCTGTGTGTCTGTCTCGCTGTCTGTCTGTGCGTATGTCCCTTGGTCAGTCTGCTTACCTGTCCTTCTGTGTGTCTGTCTCGCTGTCTGTCTGTGCGTATGTCCGTTGGTCCGTCTGTTTACCTGTCCTTCTGTGTGTCTGTCTCGCTGTCTGTCTGTGCGTATGTCCCTTGGTCCGTCTGTTTACCTGTCCTTCTGTGTGTCTGTCTCTCTGTCTGTCTGTGCGTATGTCCCTTAGTCAGTCGGCTTACCAGTCCTTCTGTGTGTCTGTCTCGCTGTCTGTCTGTGCGTATGTCCCTTGGTCAGTTTGTTTACCTGTCCTTCTGTGTGTCTGTCTCTCTGTCTGTCTGTGCGTATGTCCCTTGGTCCGTCTGTTTACCTGTCCTTCTGTGTGTCTGTCTCTCTGTCTGTCTGTGCGTATGTCCCTTGGTCAGTCTGCTTACCTGTCCTTCTGTGTGTCTGTCTCGCTGTCTGTCTGTGGGTATGTCCCTTGGTCCGTCTGTTTACCCCTCCTTCTGTGTCTGTCTCTCTGTCTGTCTGTGCGTATGTCCGTTGGTCCGTCTCTTTACCTGTCCTTCTGTGTGTCTGTCTCTCTGTCTGTCTGTGCGTATGTCCCTTGGTCAGTCTGCTTACCTGTCCTTCTGTGTGTCTGTCTCGCTGTCTGTCTGTGGGTATGTCCCTTGGTCCGTCTGTTTACCCCTCCTTCTGTGTCTGTCTCTCTGTCTGTCTGTGCGTATGTCCGTTGGTCCGTCTCTTTACCTGTCCTTCTGTGTGTCTGTCTCGCTGTCTGTCTGTGCGCATGTCCCTTGGTCAGTCTGTTTACCTGTCCTTCTGTGTGTCTGTCTCTCTGTCTGTCTGTGCGTATGTCCCTTGGTCAGTCTGTTTACCTGTCCTTCTGTGTGTCTGTTTCTCTGTCTGTCTGTGCGTATGTTCCTTGGTCAGTCTGTTTACCTGTCCTTCTGTGTGTCTGTTTCTCTGTCTGTCTGTGCGTATGTCCCTTGGTCAGTTTGTTTACCTGTCCTTCTGTGTGTCTGTCTCTCTGTCTGTCTGAGCGTATGTCCCTTGGTCCGTCTGTTTACCTGTCCTTCTGTGTGTCTGTCTCTCTGTCTGTCTGTGCGTATGTCCCTTGGTCAGTCTGCTTACCTGTCCTTCTGTGTGTCTGTCTCGCTGTCTGTCTGTGGGTATGTCCCTTGGTCCGTCTCTTTACCTGTCCTTCTGTGTGTCTGTCTCGCTGTCTGTCTGTGCGTATGTCCCTTGGTCAGTCTGTTTACCTGTCCTTCTGTGTGTCTGTCTCTCTGTCTGTCTGTGCGTATGTCCCTTGGTCAGTCTGTTTACCTGTCCTTCTGTGAGTCTGTTTCTCTGTCTGTCTGTGCGTATGTCCCTTGGTCAGTTTGTTTACCTGTCCTTTTGTGTGTCTGTCTCTCTGTCTGTCTGTGCGTATGTCCCTTAGTCAGTCGGCTTACCTGTCCTTCTGTGTGTCTGTCTCGCTGTCTGTCTGTGCGTATGTCCCTTGGTCCGTCTGCTTACCTGTCCTTCTGTGTGTCTGTCTCGCTGTCTGTCTGTGCGTATGTCCCTTGGTCAGTCTGCTTACCTGTCCTTCTGTTTGTCTGTCTCGCTGTCTGTGCGTATGTCCGTTGGTCCGTCTGCTTACCTGTCCTTCTGTGTGTCTGTCTCGCTGTCTGTCTGTGCGTATGTCCCTTGGTCAGTCTGCTTACCTGTCCTTCTGTGTGTCTGTCTCGCTGTCTGTCTGTGCGTATGTCCCTTGGTCCGTCTGTTTACCTGTCCTTCTGTGTGTCTGTCTCTCTGTCTGTCTGTGCGTATGTCCCTTAGTCAGTCGGCTTACCTGTCCTTCTGTGTGTCTGTCTCGCTGTCTGTCTGTGCGTATGTCCCTTGGTCCGTCTCTTTACCTGTCCTTCTGTGTGTCTGTCTCGCTGTCTGTCTGTGCGTATGTCCCTTGGTCAGTCTGTTTACCTGTCCTTCTGTGTGTCTGTCTCTCTGTCTGTCTGTGCGTATGTCCCTTGGTCAGTCTGTTTACCTGTCCTTCTGTGAGTCTGTTTCTCTGTCTGTCTGTTCGTATGTCCCTTGGTCAGTTTGTTTACCTGTCCTTCTGTGTGTCTGTCTCTCTGTCTGTCTGTGCGTATGTCCCTTGGTCCGTCTGTTTACCTGTCCTTCTGTGTGTCTGTCTCTCTGTCTGTCTGTGCGTATGTCCCTTGGTCAGTCTGCTTACCTGTCCTTCTGTGTGTCTGTCTCGCTGTCTGTCTGTGGGTATGTCCCTTGGTCCGTCTGTTTACCCCTCCTTCTGTGTCTGTCTCTCTGTCTGTCTGTGCGTATGTCCGTTGGTCCGTCTCTTTACCTGTCCTTCTGTGTGTCTGTCTCTCTGTCTGTCTGTGCGTATGTCCCTTGGTCAGTCTGCTTACCTGTCCTTCTGTGTGTCTGTCTCGCTGTCTGTCTGTGGGTATGTCCCTTGGTCCGTCTGTTTACCCCTCCTTCTGTGTCTGTCTCTCTGTCTGTCTGTGCGTATGTCCGTTGGTCCGTCTCTTTACCTGTCCTTCTGTGTGTCTGTCTCGCTGTCTGTCTGTGCGCATGTCCCTTGGTCAGTCTGTTTACCTGTCCTTCTGTGTGTCTGTCTCTCTGTCTGTCTGTGCGTATGTCCCTTGGTCAGTCTGTTTACCTGTCCTTCTGTGTGTCTGTTTCTCTGTCTGTCTGTGCGTATGTTCCTTGGTCAGTCTGTTTACCTGTCCTTCTGTGTGTCTGTTTCTCTGTCTGTCTGTGCGTATGTCCCTTGGTCAGTTTGTTTACCTGTCCTTCTGTGTGTCTGTCTCTCTGTCTGTCTGTGCGTATGTCCCTTGGTCCGTCTGTTTACCTGTCCTTCTGTGTGTCTGTCTCTCTGTCTGTCTGTGCGTATGTCCCTTGGTCAGTCTGCTTACCTGTCCTTCTGTGTGTCTGTCTCGCTGTCTGTCTGTGGGTATGTCCCTTGGTCCGTCTGTTTACCCCTCCTTCTGTGTGTCTGTCTTTCTGTCTGTCTGAGCGTATGTCCGTTGGTCCGTCTCTTTACCTGTCCTTCTGTGTGTCTGTCTCGCTGTCTGTCTGTGCGTATGTCCCTTGGTCAGTCTGTTTACCTGTCCTTCTGTGTGTCTGTCTCTCTGTCTGTCTGTGCGTATGTCCCTTGGTCAGTATGTTTACCTGTCCTTCTGTGTGTCTGTTTCTCTGCCTGTCTGTGCGTATGTCCCTTGGTCAGTTTGTTTACCTGTCCTTCTGTGTGTCTGTCTCTCTGTCTGTCTGTGCGTATGTCCCTTGGTCCGTCTGTTTACCTGTCCTTCTGTGTGTCTGTCTCTCTGTCTGTCTGTGCGTATGTCCCTTGGTCAGTCTGCTTACCTGTCCTTCTGTGTGTCTGTCTCGCTGTCTGTCTGTGGGTATGTCCCTTGGTCCGTCTGTTTACCCCTCCTTCTGTGTCTGTCTCTCTGTCTGTCTGTGCGTATGTCCGTTGGTCCGTCTCTTTACCTGTCCTTCTGTGTGTCTGTCTCGCTGTCTGTCTGTGCGCATGTCCCTTGGTCAGTCTGTTTACCTGTCCTTCTGTGTGTCTGTCTCTCTGTCTGTCTGTGCGTATGTCCCTTGGTCAGTCTGTTTACCTGTCCTTCTGTGTGTCTGTTTCTCTGTCTGTCTGTGCGTATGTTCCTTGGTCAGTCTGTTTACCTGTCCTTCTGTGTGTCTGTTTCTCTGTCTGTCTGTGCGTATGTCCCTTGGTCAGTTTGTTTACCTGTCCTTCTGTGTGTCTGTCTCTCTGTCTGTCTGTGCGTATGTCCCTTGGTCCGTCTGTTTACCTGTCCTTCTGTGTGTCTGTCTCTCTGTCTGTCTGTGCGTATGTCCCTTGGTCAGTCTGCTTACCTGTCCTTCTGTGTGTCTGTCTCGCTGTCTGTCTGTGGGTATGTCCCTTGGTCCGTCTGTTTACCCCTCCTTCTGTGTGTCTGTCTTTCTGTCTGTCTGAGCGTATGTCCGTTGGTCCGTCTGTTTACCTGTCCTTCTGTGTGTCTGTCTCTCTGTCTGTCTGTGCGTATGTCCCTTGGTCAGTATGTTTACCTGTCCTTCTGTGTGTCTGTTTCTCTGTCTGTCTGTGCGTATGTCCCTTGGTCAGTTTGTTTACCTGTCCTTCTGTGTGTCTGTCTCTCTGTCTGTCTGTGCGTATGTTCCTTGGTCCGTCTGTTTACCTGTCCTTCTGTGTGTCTGTCTCTCTGTCTGTCTGTGCGTATGTCCCTTGGTCAGTCTGCTTACCTGTCCTTCTGTGTGTCTGTCTCGCTGTCTGTCTGTGCGTATGTCCCTTGGTCAGTCTGTTTACCTGTCCTTCTGTGTGTCTGTCTCTCTGTCTGTCTGTGCGTATGTGCCTTGGTCAGTCTGCTTACCAGTCCTTCTGTGTGTCTGTCTCGCTGTCTGTCTGTGTGTGTGTCCGTTGTCCAGTCTGTCTGTCTACCTGTCCTTCTGTGTGTCTGTCCCGCTGTCTGTCTGTACTTATGTCCGTTGGTCAATCCGTCTGCTTGCATGACCTTCTATGTGTCTGTCCTTATACTTTCTGCCAAACAAGGGCAAAATATTAGCCGTTATACGCTAACGTAACGCTTAAGCACTCACCAGTGTCGACCTAATCGCGATTGTAATTCTACATAACATTGTATCCAGTATAAACTACGTTCGTCAGGCTCCATGTCTGTTGGACTGTCCGGCTGCCTATCTGTCCGTCTGCGTGTATTCGTCAATATGTGTGTACGTGAGCCCGTTCAATAGACTGACTGACTAACCATCCGTCTATGTGTCTGTCTGTGTGTATGCCCGTTGGTCCGTCTGTCTATCTGTCCTTCTGTGTGTCTGTCTCGCTGTCTGTCTGTGCGTATGTCCCTTAGTCAGTCGGCTTACCTGTCCTTCTGTGTGTCTGGCTCGCTGTCTGTCTGTGCGTATGTCCCTTGGTCCGTCTGCTTACCTGTCCTTCTGTGTGTCTGTCTAGCTGTCTGTCTGTGCGTATGTCCCTTGGTCCGTCTGTTTACCTGTCCTTCTGTTTGTCTGTCTCGCTGTCTGTCTGTGCGTATGTCTCTTGGTCCGTCGGTTTACCTGTCCTTCTGTGTGTCTGTCTCGCTGTCTGTCTGTGCGTATGTCCCTTGGTCAGTCTGCTTACCTGTCCTTCTGTGTGTCTGTCTCGCTGTCTGTCTGTGCGTATGTCCGTTGGTCCGTCTGTTTACCTGTCCTTCTGTGTGTCTGTCTCGCTGTCTGTCTGTGCGTATGTCCCTTGGTCCGTCTGTTTACCTGTCCTTCTGTGTGTCTGTCTCTCTGTCTGTCTGTGCGTATGTCCCTTAGTCAGTCGGCTTACCAGTCCTTCTGTGTGTCTGTCTCGCTGTCTGTCTGTGCGTATGTCCCTTGGTCAGTTTGTTTACCTGTCCTTCTGTGTGTCTGTCTCTCTGTCTGTCTGTGCGTATGTCCCTTGGTCCGTCTGTTTACCTGTCCTTCTGTGTGTCTGTCTCTCTGTCTGTCTGTGCGTATGTCCCTTGGTCAGTCTGCTTACCTGTCCTTCTGTGTGTCTGTCTCGCTGTCTGTCTGTGGGTATGTCCCTTGGTCCGTCTGTTTACCCCTCCTTCTGTGTCTGTCTCTCTGTCTGTCTGTGCGTATGTCCGTTGGTCCGTCTCTTTACCTGTCCTTCTGTGTGTCTGTCTCTCTGTCTGTCTGTGCGTATGTCCCTTGGTCAGTCTGCTTACCTGTCCTTCTGTGTGTCTGTCTCGCTGTCTGTCTGTGGGTATGTCCCTTGGTCCGTCTGTTTACCCCTCCTTCTGTGTCTGTCTCTCTGTCTGTCTGTGCGTATGTCCGTTGGTCCGTCTCTTTACCTGTCCTTCTGTGTGTCTGTCTCGCTGTCTGTCTGTGCGCATGTCCCTTGGTCAGTCTGTTTACCTGTCCTTCTGTGTGTCTGTCTCTCTGTCTGTCTGTGCGTATGTCCCTTGGTCAGTCTGTTTACCTGTCCTTCTGTGTGTCTGTTTCTCTGTCTGTCTGTGCGTATGTTCCTTGGTCAGTCTGTTTACCTGTCCTTCTGTGTGTCTGTTTCTCTGTCTGTCTGTGCGTATGTCCCTTGGTCAGTTTGTTTACCTGTCCTTCTGTGTGTCTGTCTCTCTGTCTGTCTGAGCGTATGTCCCTTGGTCCGTCTGTTTACCTGTCCTTCTGTGTGTCTGTCTCTCTGTCTGTCTGTGCGTATGTCCCTTGGTCAGTCTGCTTACCTGTCCTTCTGTGTGTCTGTCTCGCTGTCTGTCTGTGCGTATGTCCCTTGGTCCGTCTGTTTACCCCTCCTTCTGTGTGTCTGTCTTTCTGTCTGTCTGAGCGTATGTCCGTTGGTCCGTCTCTTTACCTGTCCTTCTGTGTGTCTGTCTCGCTGTCTGTCTGTGCGTATGTCCCTTGGTCAGTCTGTTTACCTGTCCTTCTGTGTGTCTGTCTCTCTGTCTGTCTGTGCGTATGTCCCTTGGTCAGTATGTTTACCTGTCCTTCTGTGTGTCTGTTTCTCTGTCTGTCTGTGCGTATGTCCCTTGGTCAGTTTGTTTACCTGTCCTTCTGTGTGTCTGTCTCTCTGTCTGTCTGTGCGTATGTCCCTTGGTCCGTCTGTTTACCTGTCCTTCTGTGTGTCTGTCTCTCTGTCTGTCTGTGCGTATGTCCCTTGGTCAGTCTGCTTACCTGTCCTTCTGTGTGTCTGTCTCGCTGTCTGTCTGTGGGTATGTCCCTTGGTCCGTCTGTTTACCCCTCCTTCTGTGTCTGTCTCTCTGTCTGTCTGTGCGTATGTCCGTTGGTCCGTCTCTTTACCTGTCCTTCTGTGTGTCTGTCTCGCTGTCTGTCTGTGCGCATGTCCCTTGGTCAGTCTGTTTACCTGTCCTTCTGTGTGTCTGTCTCTCTGTCTGTCTGTGCGTATGTCCCTTGGTCAGTCTGTTTACCTGTCCTTCTGTGTGTCTGTTTCTCTGTCTGTCTGTGCGTATGTTCCTTGGTCAGTCTGTTTACCTGTCCTTCTGTGTGTCTGTTTCTCTGTCTGTCTGTGCGTATGTCCCTTGGTCAGTTTGTTTACCTGTCCTTCTGTGTGTCTGTCTCTCTGTCTGTCTGTGCGTATGTCCCTTGGTCCGTCTGCTTACCTGTCCTTCTGTGTGTCTGACTCGCTGTCTGTCTGTGGGTATGTCCCTTGGTCCGTCTGTTTACCCCTCCATCTGTGTGTCTGTCTCTCTGTCTGTCTGTGCGTATGTCCGTTGGTCCGTCTCTTTACCTGTCCTTCTGTGTGTCTGTCTCGCTGTCTGTCTGTGCGTATGTCCCTTGGTCAGTCTGTTTACCTGTCCTTCTGTGTGTCTGTCTCTCTGTCTGTCTGTGCGTATGTCCCTTGGTCAGTCTGTTTACCTGTCCTTCTGTGTGTCTGTTTCTCTGTCTGTCTGTGCGTATGTCCCTTGGTCAGTTTGTTTACCTGTCCTTCTGTGTGTCTGTCTCTCTGTCTGTCTGTGCGTATGTCCCTTGGTCCGTCTGTTTACCTGTCCTTCTGTGTGTATGTCTCTCTGTCTGTCTGTGCGTATGTCCCTTGGTGAGTCTGCTTACCTGTCCTTCTGTGTGTCTGTCTCGCTGTCTGTCTGTGGGTATGTCCCTTGGTCCGTCTGTTTACCCCTCCTTCTGTGTGTATGTCTCTCTGTCTGTCTGTGCGTATGTCCCTAGGTCAGTCTGTTTATCTGTCCTTCTGTGTGTCTGTCTCGCTGTCTGTCTGTGCGTATGTCCCTTGGTCAGTCTGCTTACCTGTCCTTCTGTGTGTCTGTCTCGCTGTCTGTCTGTGCGTATGTCCCTTGGTCCGTCTGTTTACCTGTCCTTCTGTGTGTCTGTTATGATGGTAATAATAATATTTTTTCTTTAATTAAACGCCTGCAAGACGCACTGCGCTTTACATTTACAGGTTATGCAGTACTCTTAATTAAACTTAACTACCAACTGAACAGACAGCTTTGTAATTACACGGCGCCAATGGCAGCCTACAAAGCAAATCCGCCCAACGTGGGCTCGAACTCACTACCTCTCGCACTCTTGGCCAGCGTGTTAACCATTTCTCTACCGGGCCCCCAATTGGTAACGTTGGTGGTGATGATGGAGCTGATGACAATGATGATAATAATTATAACAATGACGATGGTGATGAAAATTATGATGATGATGACGACTATGCAGCCGCAGATTATGATACTGATTACACCCTATTTTTACGACGATATTGAAGATTAAGATGATGATGATGAAGACAAACTATGATTATGACTAGCCGGGGTACCCGGCGTTGCCCGGGAAATTTAGGATACGACCCGGTCCCGGCCACAACCTCAACACACCTCACCCCATTCCACCCCATCCCACAACATCCAACCACACTTCGACCTCCACCGGTACGCCACCCGTGAAATTTGGGTTTTCGGAAAAATTTCCTCACCCCAATATCCCATACCCCACACCCCTCTCCCATCCCCAACCCCACTCCATCGCCAACCACCCCACACCCATGGCATCGGAATGGAAATTTATTGGCTCCCATGGTGGTAGAGATTCGCCAACCACTCCACCGGGTGGCTCTGATGGCCCTCTGTCTAGGTACAAAGCTTCAGAGAAATTTTTGAAAAAGTAGACTTTGGGGGTTTCGCCCCCTCCCTGGACCCATGGTGGTACGGAATCGCCAACCCCTCGTTTGGGTGTCTCATGCCGAGACCTAAACAGTAGTGAAGGTTTAGAGTGAAAAGCTCAAAAACTGTGGAAATGCATCCCGGTCAAACAGACAGACATACAGACATACAGACAGACAGAATCTTCTCTTTATTTATATAGATAAAGTGATCACGATGCCCATGATGATGGAGCTGATGATAATGGAATAGATCTAAGGAAAAAATTGATTGTATACAAGGATTGTCACATCGTTTTAGTAATTATTATGTGCGGATGATTAAGTCAGAAAGAAACCTTTAGTCTAGTTGCATCTGAAATTGCATAATTATGCATTTCATTGTATACGACTGATTAGGGGCCTGTAGTTGTAGCAGATTACAATGACACAGATGCTCAAAGGCAAAGTGCGGTAGCTAACGATAGTCGGTTTAGAATAGAATAATTATTATTAGCAAAGTTGCTTATAGGCAGGTTACATGCAGCGCTGGTTAATATTTACGAAGTCATCTCTGGCGCAGGCCTAAGGGTGCGAGACTCCATAAACTACAAGCATCGCCATTCTCCTTTAACTGTATAAAAGTGCTTCTACAACTGCACAAATCACTTTAGAATTAACATTTTGTGTACAACTGCATGTTAAAAAAGCCCTGGTTACTTGGATAATTTAATCATAATTTCGAAAGTTCTTCTAAAATGCCACTCCAAAGTCATTGTACGGCACCAGCTTATTCAGAAGCACTGCATCGAGTCAGCAGGCTGTTCAAAGGGTAGTCAAGTAAGATGTTAGAGTCTGGTAGCCAGAGGGTCAGATGTTCATGAGGTGTCGTTTAGGAATGTGGAGGATCCCGAGGATCAGAAGAATGGGGTATCATTTCTTTTGAACAGACGAGACATTGGGAGAAAATTTCAAGGCGTGATAACCAGAACCAATTATCCACGTTTCTCTACAGCTTGACCTACCTAAATCCTGTACTAGCTGGCAGCATGAAAATGGACCAAAAGCAGCATGATTTAATGCAGACATGATTCCATATATAACCCTGGTGAATATCTAGATCTCTCTGACTTAATTTCAATTTTTGATGTTTACATTAGTGTAATTTATCGAAAATTACTTTTTGTGTAGTTGTGAAAAATTGCATAAGCCTACAGCGAGATTCCAGTCAAGTAGACCATAATCGATAGGAATACTCTTTGTATGGGCACCCATGGGAGAGTTAAAAGTCATTGTTACCGTTTTCAGCAGGAGCTTAAACAAATGCAAGGCAGAAAATTAGGAACTTTTTTATTTCTAAAGAGATTTCTATACTTAAATTTCTGACTTTCATTGAAGTGTATCATTCGTAACATTAGTATTTCAATGAGAAGAAATTTCTTAAACCTTAAAAGTAGTAGTTAGAAAAATAGGTGTAAATTTTCCAGGGGGCAAGTGCCCCCCTTGCCCCTATGTGCGGGCGCCCATGCATCTGCCCCTTTACTTTTTTACCTACTTGACAAATGACTTAGATTTTAAGATTTTGCAAATGGCTTGCCCCGCTTTAAATTTGAATGTATCCCGAAGTTACCTCAACTTGAATTTAAGTCTGAATTAAATGTATCCCGGAATTGTCTCGACTGAATGTAAGTCTGAATTGAATGTATCCCGGAGTTGCCTCGACTTGAATTTAAGTCTGGATTAAATGTATCCAGTAGTTATCTCGACTTGAATTTAAGTCTGGATTAAATGTATCCAGTAGTTGTCTCGACTTGAATTTCGGTCTGAATTAAATATATCCCGGA
>CATKHU010000012.1:20000-42500 GCA_949752735.1 Lumbricus terrestris
ACCTTTAAAAAAGGTTTTTCCTGGGCCAATAGGGGGTTTAAACCCGAAACTCCCTTGCCTACGCCACTGCCAGGTGGCGTAGACAAGTTGCCACGACTACCCTCTAATGGCCCCTTGTGAGAACAATTTTTCAGCGGCATGTTCAATATGTCATGTCCAAAATTTGTCTTAAGAATTAACAGAGTCCATGTATCAAAACTATCGTCCTTACAGCAAGTCAGCACCATGTTTACGAACAACGCTAATGACGTACAACTGTAGTGCTCGTAGAACAAAGAGGGTCGTCATAATACACCGTGGTTCAAAAAAAGTAAGCCAAATTGTTTTTCATATATCTCTAAGATCTGATGACATATCACGCTAAAATTTTCCAAGTATTTAGAGAATTGGACCAAAATATGACTCCAAAATTCCAAGAGATAAAGTTGAACGGATAAAAAGATACGTATCTTTCAACTTCATATGCGGAAATTTCAGTTTACAAGCAATTTTCTGTTAGATTCAATGAAATGTAAGTCAAGTTGTTTTTTTATATCTCTAATACCTGATGATTAATCAGGCTAAGATTTTCCAGATATGTAGAGAATTGAACCACCAATATTATTCTAACAGTATGGTTTGATTATTGAATTAAATAAGATACTCAAAATGTCCTCCTCCTGCTGCTTGCACACCAGCCTGGAGGCGCTGGCGCCATTGAGCAACAGCACCGTCGATTATCCTCTGGTCCAGGCGATCACACACTTCCAACGAGCGTTGCTTCAGATCGTTTCTACCATGGATTGTTGTCTGGTAGACTAAGTCTTGCATCACGCTCCACACTTTATAGTTGACAGGATTCAAATCTGGGCTGTTCAGAGGCCATAATGTGGGAGAAATGAAGTCTAGCGTCTCTCTTGTCAGAATTTCTAAGGTTTCCTTGGCTCTGTGTGCTGGGGCACTGTCCTGTTGAAAAAGCAGCCTTTTGGGGCTAGATTTCTGATTACAGGTAGATTGTGTGACAGCAGAACGTCACAGTAATGGGTTCCATTAATAATTATTTTACTCCAGGATCAATGAAGACTAAATGGGAACGACCAAGCGCCGAAACCGCAACGGACACCATAACAGACTTAATTGCTAAAAACTGATATTTCGGGAGTTGAAGTTGAGATATCCATATCTTTCTATCCGTTCAAATTTATGACATGATATTCTGGAATCCTATTCTTAGTTTAATTCTCTAAATATTGGGAAAATTTTAGTATGATTGGTCATCAGACATTAGAGATGTAAGAAAAAAGTTTGGCTTACATTTTACTGAATATAGCAGAAAACTGCTTGCAAAGTGAGATTTCCGCATATGAAGTTGAAAGATTCATATCTTTTTATCTGTTCAACTTTATCTCATGAAATTTTGGAATCATATTCTTTGTCCAATTCTCTAAATATCTGGAAAATTTTAGCGTGATATGTCGTCAGGTCTTAAAGATATATGCAAAACAATTTGGCTTACTTTTTTTTGAACCACGGTGTATATGCGTAGGCCTATTTGCCATTATTCTAACCTAAGACAATATGACCATAGGCAGTAGGGCACGGTGGTGTAGTGGGTATGTTCGTTGCCTTGCAGCCGGAGGGTTGCAGGTTCGAATCCACCTCAAGTCGCTGCGTTAGGGACCTTGGACAAGTTCTTCACTCACAATTGCTCAGCGCTTATAGGCATGAAACTCCGATGCAGTGTCCAATCTGTAGTCGGGAGCGCCTCTGAGGAGTGAGCTTCAAGTGGCGCTATAGTAAGTGCACATACAAACAATCAAACAAACATAGCTAATTTTGTCACAAAAGTGATGTAGATCAAGAAAATGCCGTCATAATGGGGCAGTGCCATTGTCGAAGCAGCGGTGTAGTTAGTGACTAAAAAAATTGCAAAACAAGACAAGCCGTCACAATAAGAATACAATAGCACAAGTTGGCAATAATGCAGCATCGTGGTGCTGGGTCCCGCATTTTCTGAACAGGAACTGGATCACCACATTTGTCAATTCGACCCTGTGCGGTCCCTCGAAAACTGCAGACCCGAGAGCACCATTAGCACTACCTTAATGCGGGTCTGCACACAAAACGTGTTAAATTCGACGAATCAACATTCGTCTATTAGCAATTCGTTCCTTATATTTTTCAGTATAAACAGGTCTTCTAATATTCCAGCCTTGCGTATAAGTATATTATGCATCTTTCTTGGTCTAAGAATATTAGAGAAATTCATGGTCAGAAATGCTTGTAAGTATGTAACCATGGTTATATTCAGGGAACTGGGACAATCTTGTGGCCGGTGTCACGAAATAGAGTATCCCCCGTATTAATTGTATCCCCCAAAATTAAAGAAGTCGAAAAAACCGCTTCCGCGTGTAGTTTCTTTGCAAATTAATTTTTATCTGCTTTGTTTTGAACAATGACGATGACGGCGACGATGATGATAACAATGACGATTTCTATGGCGCTGTAACACAGCCGTGCCGTTACTATGCGCCTGATGACGATGATGACGACGACGTTGATGGTTATGAAGTTTATGATACTGATTTACTTATTATTTTGTATTTTTTGAGGCGACATCTATTATAAGCTTAGTCTATAAACAATGAGAAGATTCTGTGTGTTTGACCGGGATGCATTTTAGCAGTTTTTTGGCTTTTCACTCCGAGCTTTTACTACTGTGTCAGTTTGGCTACCCAGTGGAGTGGTTGCCTGGTTGGCAAATCTCTCCCACCACAGGGGCCATGGTGTGGGAGATAACCAAATTTAAACTAAGTCGTTAAACACCGCACGTGCCCATAAACACCGCACATGTCCAAAACAACGAACTCATACATCAATGACGTCATCACTTTATGACCTAATTTTCTATGCTGGCGGTTAGGAAAATAATGATAAAAGCCCTGTTGATCGCAAGCTTGGACAAGGGAGGGACGGAAAGAAAGTGGGATTGAGGGAGGAGGGAAGGGACGAGGGACAGAGGATGAAGGGTGGGAGTGAGGGAGGGAAGGAAGGAGGCAGGAAGGAAGAGAGGTTTGGAGAGGGCTTACGGACGGACGAGTAATGGAGGGAGGGATGGGGGAGGGAGAGAGCGAGGGAGGAGCAGACGTAGGAAGGGAGGGACGGATGGAGGGACGGAATGACAGAAGGAAGGAGGAAGTAGAGGATTGGCCAGGAACCGGGCGAATCTTAAAATTTTCGGGCAACGCCGGGTACCCCGTCTAGTTGGAAATAAGGATGATGATGAAGATAAATATGATGATGATTGCAATAAAGACGATGATGATGACGATAATGATGATGATAACAAGTCATTGTTATTGATTTGTATGGCGCCGTAACACAGACATGCGGTTAAAGTGCGTCTGATGGTGATAATGATGTTGATGACGACGACAACCACGCTGATGATGATAGTGATAGCAATGACGATTTCTGTGGCGCCGTGACACATCCAGGTCCTTACAAGCCCGCCTGATGATGATATCAATGATTCAATGATGACGATGATGATGACGATGATGGTATTCCTGGTGGTGGTGGTGATGATAACGATGATGGCGACGACGACAATAACGACGATGACGTCGATGATGATGATAATTTCAACAACGATGGCGACGACAATGATGATGGTCGTGACGATGATGATGCCAATGATGATGATGATGATGATGATGATGATGACGACGACGACGACGATGATGATGATGTCATTTGCATCAGAGAATTCTAATGTTAAGTACCGGTACCGACCAAAACATTTTCTTTAAAAAAATCTACGTTACCTTAAATATTATTTCAGAATTATAAATTTTAGTTTAATTGTATTTAAAATTTGACTAACATTAGACCCATCCACCCCACCCTTCCATCCCTGTAAGCGACCCGTGAAATCCGTAATGGCAAAAGAGCTTAAACACCTTTAAAACGGTTAAAGCGACTTCTTTTATACGTTGCAAGCGAATGAAATTTCATAGCGAAAATTAGTGTTTTTGACCCCCCCCATCCTGGCCCCATGGTGGTAGAGATTTTCCAACCACTGATCCGGGGGGTTCTGATGGACCTCTATCTAGAAAAAATAATCAAATCAATAGCTGCGTTTTTAAAAAAAATTGGGGGTTTCTCTCCCCACCCTGGCCCCCATGGTGGTAGAGAATCGCCAACCCCTCGCCTTTGCGTCTCGTGCCGAGACCTACACAGTAGCCTAGTGAAGGTTTGGAATGAAAAGCTCAAAAACTGGGAGCGTGCATTCTGGACAAAGTCACCCACATACATCACTTATCTACTGCAACAGATGAACTCCAACACATCACCAACTGGTCTAAAGGAAAGAACTTGCGGATCAATTCCGACAAAACACGTGAAATTGCTATTATCAGACGCAACAAGAGCTCACTCTCAACCCATCCATCCATCTCTGGAGTTTCCCGTACAAAATCCATCAAGGCATTAGGAGTTCTTATTGGAGAGAAATTAACAGTTACAGACCACATCAGCAAGATTATCTGCTCTGGTACTGCTTCACTCTATGCCATCAGAACCCTCAAGGCTCATGGGGCATCCATACAAGAGTTACAATCTTTTACTAGAGCTACTATCATATCAAGAGTTATGTATGCCTCTCCTGCATGGTGGGGTCTGGCTAGTGGATTGGACAAATCCCGTCTTGAGGGCCTCATGAACAAACTTAGACGAGCCGGCTACTTACATCCTGATACACTTACAGCAGAAACTTTAGCTCAAGAGGCTGATAAGATGCTTTTCAAAGCTGTTCTGGGAAACGAACTTCATGTCCTCCGTAACCTCTTTCCACTACAACGTGATCCATTATATAACTTTAGGGAAAGGGCTCACAATTTCATCCTCCCCAATAAAGACTCGTTAAACTTTATCCCAAGAATGTTATTCAAAAACATGTACTAACTATTTTTACCATAAGCTTTAAGCATCCATACTGTTAATGTAAACCTACAGCGTTCTGTCTGTTGTTTATTGAATAAAACGAATATACATACATATACATACACATACATACATAGCCACATCCTTTCTTATAGATATAGATAGTTGTAGGCCTATACGCAATGTGGGTAAACAGCCACGGAATTGCTCCCTTCCAAAACTTTTGCCCTACCAGAATTTTTGGCCTGCCCGAATTTTTGCCTGCCAGAACTTTTGCCTTGCCAAAATGTTGCCCTGTCAGAATTTTACCCTTTCAAAATTTTTGCCCTGCCAGAATTTTTCTCTCCCAGAACTTTAGCCCTGCCAGAATTCTGCCCTGCTAGAACTTTAGCCATGCCAGAGAGCGGACGGACGGACGTGAACAGTAAGAAACAATATGCCCGAACAAATTCTGTCAAGGTAAAATTTCTGGCAGGGCCGCGACCAGGGCAACGACCAGGGCAAAGGCATTTTCGCCAGTGCATTTGCCCTGTAATGCCTTGGCGTAGCGCCGCCACTGAATAATAGACTATCGTCTGCTGCGACATTTTAATTTTGCGCATCCTTGTCATTATAAACTGCTACGGCTAAAGGCTTCTATTCGGACGTATGCAGTGACATGCATAATTATGCAAATTCAGATGCGACTAGGCAAGAGGTTTCTTTCTGACTTACTTATCCGCACCAGTGTGCACATGTGACTCATTTATGAAATTGCATTTTAACACTGTGGACGAATTAAGTCTACCTACTACTGACGCAACCGCGAAAATATAACATTATTTTAGTTTGTAATCAGAGACGGCACTACAGTGGGACAAATCAGTGCAATATCTTTAAAACTGGCCAGAATTTAGTTGGGAGAAAGCTGAAGATACGAAATTGGAAAGAGGGGTATATGAGTGAATCACGATTTTCTGGAAGAAATTGAAGGTGGTGGAAGGAAAGCAGGGAATAATCAAATTATTTCATGAGGCAAACTGGATCATAGCACTGACTGTTGTGTCAATTTAAAAGTACCCGTTAGGCCTATCTTTTAGAGACATCAATATTTCTATGACAAAACACTCTGAATGCATCTCATATAACATACAGAACACACAATAATTATGAACGTAGTTGAAATACAAATACCTGCACCCTAATTATTAGACCTACTTCAATGCATTTCAAGCAGTATTTCAAATAGGCCTACTTTGTTTTCAAATGTGGCTTTCAGCTGGGTCTCTGCTTTTCCTACTTGTCTTCCTCCTCCGCCTCCTCCTTCTTCCCCCTCCTTATTCTCCTCCTCCTGGTCCTCTTCCTCCACCTTCTCCTCCTAACATACAGGCATTCAGACAAACAAACAAATAGCCTACACGTCTAGATAGTCTAAGATAGACACACATAAGGACGGGCAGACGGAAAGACATTTATACGGACAGATAGACATGCATACAGACGGTGAGAACAACAACCAAAGTTGGGTAGATTTTCAGACGGGTGTACGGACTCGGTATGACGCTAATTGGTTTAGGCGACCTCCAACTGATTATCAACACAGGACTGTTCGACCGGCCAAGACAGAGGAAAGAAACACGGTTGTGGGGTCGGGGTGGGGGAGGGGGCGACGCTGAGAGATGCCTCACAGAATTTCTGGGCATCTCCCAATAATAGTGCCTAATTTACACCCCCCTCTTGAAACCAAGACTTCGTGAGACAACGAACGACCATCTCGCGACAATCGCTAAAGCACGTTACGCCGAACAGGGAAGGGCTTAAGTGTGGATGTCGTTGTCATCATCATCATCATCATCATCATCATCATCATCATCATCATCATCATCATCATCATCATCATCATCATCATCATCATCGTCGTCGTCGTCGTCGTCGTCGTCATCGTCATCATAATTATTGCATTCACCACCGGCAACAACAGCAACAACAACAACAGCAACAACAGCCATAACAACAACAACTACAGCAACAGCATGAGCAACAGCAACAACAACACCGTCATCATCATCATAATCATTGTCATCGTCAGGCGCCTTGAAACGTAATGGTTGTTTTACGGCCCATCTAAATTGTTATTGTTATCATTTACAACATAAACATCAACATCAACATCGTCGTCGTAGTTGTCGTCATCATAATCATAATAATAATAATAATCATCATCATCATATCGTCATCATTATCGTCACTACCACCCCATCCACCATCACCATCACTACCACCACCATCACCACCCGCAACAACAGCCACAACAACAGCAACAACAGCCTTAACAACTACAGCAACGGCATGAGCAACAGCAACAACAACACCGTCATCATCATCATCATCATTGTCATCGTCATGTGCCTTGAAACGGCATGGCTGTTTTACGTCGCCATAACATTCGTCATAGTTATCATCATCATCACAATCATTGTCGTCGTCGTCGTCATAATCATAGTCATAATCATCATCGTTATTATCGTCACCACCACATCTGCCATCACTAACACCATCACCACCACCATTACCACCACTACCACCACCGCTACTAATAACAATAACAACAACAATAAAAAATAACAACAATTACAACAACAGCATGAACAGCAGCAACAAGAATACAATAGATGGTCGCTTTCATCATCATAATCATCATCTTCATTTACGTGATCTTCACCTTCATTGTCATTATCATCATTTTGTCATCATCAGCATCACCTTAAAAATCAGTTTGTGTGCGTGCTTGTGTGTGTGTGTGTGTGTGTTCGCGCGCGCGTGTGTGTGTAATACTGTGCATTGCAGCAAAATAGCAATCTCATAATTATGAACCCCATTATATAACTTTATTGCATAAATATAAATACCGCATTCCAATTTATTTCTGCATTGTAAGGGGCCCGCCGCCCCGGACATGCGCTCGGAGGGCCCACGTTCATTGTTGCTACGGCCTTGGTAATGAAGCTCGTACGGTTTTGTTGACTCCCGCTGTCTGGCTTTGTTTATTCCTATGGGTGCCAACCCCTTATGCTCCAAAGCTGTGTGTGTGTGTGTGTGTGTGTGTGTGTGTGTGTGTGTGTGAGCGTGTGTATGTTTGTGTGCGCGCGCGCGTATGCATGTGTGCAGTGACGTATAGACATGAATGCAGTGTTTAATCTATTCCCCCTCCTGTGGGGAGAATCAAAGGGGTATGAGTAGCGAAACGAAAGTCCGGCAGACGTTCACCGAGGCGCATCGCGCCGGGGAGGGTCTGAGGAGGGATGCACTCCTTCCATGAGAAATTTGTTGAATTTTCACTTCGCAATGGCAGCATTTTAAGTTGCTCTAATATTTCAGTGATATTTATCTAGCTGTTGGTTTCTACAGTAACAAAAACTAACGTTTTACATTTTTATTTATATAGATTTTCGCAAACCGTTCCATTCGAACATAAGCGGGTTGTTATAATGCCTTTTGGGAAAAAGCGCAATCTTTTCGACCAAAAAACACAACTATGCGAACGATTTGAGCGATCTCGATTTTTACAAAATGAAGGATTACGGAAAGTTTTACGGACGGACGGACAACGGACGTACGGACGGGGAGGGACAAAGGATAGGAAGAGAGGGGTGAGTGTGAAAGGGAGGGAGCGGGAGAAAGAGGGAGGGAGAAAGGGGAGGGAGAGAGCGAGGGAGAGGGATGGAGGAAACGGGAGGAGGGTGTGAGGCAGGGAAGGGGAGGGGAGGGAGGGGACGGGAGGGACAGAGGCAGGAAGGGAGACAGAGGAAGGGAAGTAGGGAGTGAGGGTGGGAGGGAAAGTCTTTTCAGCCACAGCAACGCGTGGCCGGGTACAGCTAGTCTGGAATAAAATCTCTCTAGAAGTTAAGCAATCTCCATCATTATCATTATTTAAGAAAAAGTTGCGCTCTCACCTAGTCTATAACAATGATGTGTTATGAAGTATCATAATGATGGTCTATTTAAGCCACTCGCGCATACTTGTTTTGCATTAACTAATCTTTATCCTCTTTCTTATTTAGTGAAGAGTTTACTTTTTCTCTTGTTTAGTTAAGATATCTGAAGAATAGTTGTAATTATTGTAATAGTTCACCTATTAATTAATGGCAATTGTCGGCCGTCCAATCTTTTTGTTTCACTAGTACGTAGGTGTCCCTATTAGCGGGATCAGTGATCCCTTCAGGGCCCATCCTTGTGGCCATTCCCAATTGTATAGGTTACATGTAATTTTGTCTGTCTGTAATAAGGGATTGGTTACAAAAATAAAATGATTTGATTTGATTTGATTTCTGTACTTGTTGGTGGATACAGATATCGAAGATGCTACTTTTCGTCAAGTTCCAATTTTTAAATTTGCGTCAAATTCCTAGTTTTAACAACTTTTCAAATTTTAATAAAATTGCTTGTTTATATCTTACCTTCTACATCTCGTTAACATTAAAGTCATATATGTATTATTTAGTGGTGGATCACTTATCTTATTCAAATCATTTATTTCATCCGCAATATCTTTGGCGATATTATTTCTTTTAAGAGCGCCGATCTTTTGTCGGGCGCCTTTTTGTCGGCGCCCTTTTGTCGGCGCCCATTTGACGGGTCACCAGAGGTGGGGTTTGCCTGACTTGGGGTGGAGGTGGGATGGGGTCGAACGGTTAGGTTTGGGTTGAAGTGAGCCGGGTGGGACGAAGTTGGAAGAAGTCATGTCATGTCATGTCATGTCGCCATCGTCGCATCGCGACGGTTGGCTACATGAATGGATCTTTAATGCCCAGAGCCTTCTGTCCCTTGTCGCGCTCATTAAGTCAGAGCCTACAAGTCCTGTCCAGTTCAAAACGTTGTCGATCCAAGATATCCTCGGCCTTCCTCGTCCTCGGTTCCTCTCCACAAAACCGGTCATGATGCTGCTTTCGATGCTATCATTTTGCTGTCTCATACTATGACCAAAATATCGAAGTTTTCGAATTTTGGTGTGTGATCCATGATGTGCCATGAGGTCCCGTATGCACTTTGGTGTTGGGGGAGTTTCTCACTTCCAATCAGTCAGTGGGTCCCTGGACATGAAAAATCACCGAGGTGCTTGTCCGCCATGGCGGCACGAATGACGTAATTGACAAATCCAATATGGCCGCCACAATTTATCTTTTCATTTCTTACAGCATATGCACGTGCAATACCTCTAATAGTACTGATTCAGGTATGTAGAATTCATTTCTGGTATTGTTTTTGTCATCAGGGGTCATCTTGAGGTCATAAGGTCATGGTCAAGGTCATTTTTCCATCTTTTTCACTTCTCACAGCTTATGCATGTGTAATACCTCTACTGGTACTAATTCAGGCATGTAGAATTCATTTCTGGTATTCTTTATGTCATCAAAGGTCATCTTAAGGTTATTGAGGTCAAGGTCAAGGTCGCTGAGTTTCATCTTTTTCACTTATTACAGGATATACAATTTTATACATGTGTAATACCTCTAATGTTACCGATTCGGGTATGTAGAATTCATTTCTGATATTGTTTTTATCACCCGGGGTCATCTGAAGGTTATAAGGTCATGGTCAAGGTCATTTTGATGCATCAATGATGTCGATTATGACTTGAATGAATGCAGCAGTATAACAGCTGTTATAACTTTAATCGAACAAACGTAGCTAATTAGGACATGTTAGAAGTCAATGCTGCTTTAATATGTCATTTTTCAGTGCATCATGACTAGCCGGTGTACCCGGCGTTGCCCGGGAAATTTAGGATACGACCCGGTCCCGGACACAACCTCTACACACCTCACCCAATTCCACCCCATCCCACAACATCCAACCACACTTCGACCTCCACCGGTACGCCACCCGTGAAATTTGGGTTTTCGGAATAATTTCCCCACTCCAATCCCCCGTACCCCACACCCCTCTCCCACCCCAACCCAACTCCATCTTCCCACCACCACCGCACACCCACTTCTTCACACCCCACCAAACCCACCTCTAGCCCTCCCCACTTCGCACCCACCTCACCCATCCCCCACCCCCACCTCTCACTCGCCACCACCGACCCCACAACACTACATTCCGACCTCCAGAGGTACGCCACCCGTGAAATTTGTGTATTCGGAAAAATTCCCTCACCACCATCCCCACCCCCGCCCCCACCCCATCCCACCTTACCCACCAAACCACACTCCGACCTCGACCGGTACGCCACCCGTGAAATTTCGTTTTGGGAAAGATATTCTCCCCCACTACCCCCACGCTCGACACACATGGTGCATATGCACCATCCGACCCCTGCGGGCCAAGGGGTGGGCTGAGTAGAGGTGAAGTGACCCGCGTAAAATATGTCTAAATGTGAAATTATGGCATCGAAATGGAAATTTATTGCGAAAATTATGGTTTTTGCAACCCCCACCGTGGGCCCCTATGCTGGTAGAGAGTCGCCAACCACTCCACCGGGTGGCTCTGATGGCCCTCTGTCTAGGTACAAAGTTTCAGAGAAATTTCTGAAAAAGTAGACTTTGGGGGGTTTCGTCCCCTCCCTGGCCCCCATGGTGGTGCGGAATCGCCAACCCCTCGTTTGGGTGTCTCATGCCGAGACCTAAACAGTAGTGAAGGTTTGTAGTGAAAAGCTCAAAAACTGTGAAAATGCATCCCGGTCACACAGACAGACAGACAGACAGACAGACAGACAGACAGACAGACAGACAGAATCAGACAGACAGAATCATACAGACACACAGGCAGAATCGTCTCTTTATTTATATAGATAAAATGATCACGCTGCCCATGATGATGGAGCTGATGATGATCGAATAGTTCTAAGAAGAAAATTGATTGTATAAGGATTGTCACATCGTTTTAGTAATTAGGTGCGGATGATTAAGTCAGAAAGAAACCTTTAGTCTAGTTGCATCTGAAATTGCATAATTATGCATTTCATTGTATACGACTGATTAGGAGCCTGTTACTGTAGTTATAGCAGATTACAATGACACAGATGCTCAAAGGCGAAGTGCCGTAGCTAACGATAGTCGGTTTAGAATAGAATCATTATTATTAGCAAAGTTGCTTATATGCAGGTTACATGCAGCGCTGGTTAATATTAACGAAGTCATCTCTGGCGCAGGCCTAAGGGTGCGAGACTCCATAAACTGCAAGCATCGCCATTCTCCTATCAGAGCCGCCCTGCTGGGAAACCCACTGCTTAGACTGCGTCGTATGTACGTAAGTCCCTTGGTCAGTGCGCCTGCCTACATGTCCTTCTGTGCAAGGCCGTAGCCAGGATTTGATTTCGGGGGGTGTTTCATCAATTTTCCTTCTGTTTGTTTTCATTTTTCCATTTCGGGGGGTGTTTTCATAGTTTTATTTCATGGTCTTTACATCTTGTGCTCGTAAATGCATTATATTATTTTTCACATTCTCCATTTCGGGGGGTGTTCAAACACCCAAAACACCCCCCTAGCTACGGCCTTGCTTCTGTGTGTGTATGTTTGTACGTACGTCCGTTGGACAGTACGCCTGCTCTGTTGTGTTAGCTACCTTGATATCATATCAAGTGTCTTTGAGTCCCTGAGGTACTGGTCAGAAGCTGCCCACCGCAAGAAGGTGTAAACAGTCTGTCTGGCGTACTGTAATTAAGGCGCAAACATCTGTCATGGACACACGCTGCTGATGATGCGTGTTGACCAGGCTGTGTATTAAGATCTGAGACGTATACGTGACCAGTCGATGCCAAATTAGGTCGACTAGGTTTCTGCGTAGCATCATGATATTCTTCTTGCAATCGCAATGCTACATGATCGGAAACGAATTCAAGTGCACACAGCAGACCTATGGCATTCAAATAAGCAACGTGACTCTAATAAAAATTAATACTAATTTTCGTTTATTCAACAATCCGATTTGCAGAACGCAACCGGTTGCAGTGTATAATTATGTAGCCAGTGTGAGAATATTATTGTGGAAAAAAAACTGGGGGTTGGACCATTATCCGCATGGAATTTGGGTGTGAAAAACAGACTACTATGGGGCTCTCAGAAAGACTGTGGGATTGAAACCCCCAACCCCCGAAATTCTCACCCTGTATGTACACTGTGTCCGGAAAAATTCCAAGGTTCTAAAATATGAATGAAAAAACTATAGTAGATAATAATCAATTAATAAATTTTAAAACCTTTTTGATCAGTACATAATTACCAACAAAATTCTTTGTAATTTATTAACGGCCCCCGTTTAAAATTACGTCACAGTGACGTATTTGAATCGAAGAACTCCGCCAGCGAATTGTTAATGCTTGGGATGAACTTGATCAACTGGTCGTCGATGCTGCTGTTAGTCAGTGGCGTGTACGTCTCGAAGCTTGTGTTGAAGCCAATGGCGGACATTTTGAACAGAAATTATAGTTCGATAATATTTCAGGATTAAACTGTTTTTGGAATTTTAAAAATCTATTAATGTTTACTAATTATTTTCATATTTACCATAAAGCCTTGGAATTTTTCCGGACACAGTGTAGTTGAAACATGGTTCATGCGTTTTTTGGCTGCCAATGAGTTGAGGCCCGTTATACTCTGTTGCATGTAGACCGTAACACTGTCCAACAGTGCCACACGAGACTTTTACAGTTCATTTGTTGTTGTATTTTTGCCTTATGTGTTTCTGTTATTTGTGCTGTTTATTATCAACGGCGTCTTTAAGACCGTTTACTATCATTTATTGGGCAACAACGGTTGCATTTTTTCCATAGCATTTAAAACTAACTTAAGTCATTGCTGTGCCTACGTTGCTATCAGGGCGGATCCAGGGGCCAATCCGGCCATGGCCCCATTTCAAATCTCCATGGGACGTGGCCTCCCCATCCATGGCATCCATAAGATTTTTTGTAGGGGTCATTCATGACCAGGAGAATTAATATACACATGTAAATGTCATGAAGATCTAAGCCTCTCGCATGCAATTACATTGTCTTGATATGATACAACGAAAAGAAACAATTTTTAAACAGTATCCGACTATGACTTATGATACGCAATGTATACCTATTCGTGTATATATTCATAATAAAATGTTAAAATAGTAACACTAACAACACTTGCAACTATAGTTCTAAACAAATAACTATTCATCAGGGCGGATCCAGGGGGGCCAATCCGGCCATGGCCCCAATTGAAATTTTAACACAACTTGACCCCTCTCATTACTCAATGCGTCGTATGAAAGAAGGTTTTGCCTTTTCTCAACTAATTTCTAGTCAGTTTTAAAGATAATTTATTAGGCCCCTTAATTTTGATACGACCACATTATTGCTTTGACAATGCCTTACACAGTCCTCACCAACATCATAAATACCGACAGAACGCAATGATGACGATGATTACAGCTACAAACTGATAACCATGTCGACGATTGTTTTGATGATGATGATGCTGACGATGATGGTATTGTTGTTGCAGTAATTGTTGTTGTTGTTGGTGGTGGTGGCGGCGGTGGTGGTGGCGGTGATGGTGGTGGTGGTGGTGGCAGATGTGGTGGATGTGACGATAATGATCATGTTGTTGCTGATGAGGAAGATGATGATTATGAAAATGAATTCTGATTATGATATTGATTTTATGTACAATTCTATGTTTTGACAACAACATTGGAGATAAAGACGATGAGGAAAAATATGATAATGATGATTGTGATAATGGTGATGATGATGATGATGATGTTGATGATGATGTAGACACGATTACGATATTGATTTTACCTTTTTATATTTTGACGACGAAACTGAAGATAAAGATGAAGATGATGATGATGATGATGATGATGATGATGATGATGATGATGATGATGATGATGATGATGATGATGATGATAAGGATGATGAGGATGAGGATGATGGTGATGATGATGATGATGATGATGATGATGATGATGATGATGATGATGATGATGATGATGATGATGATGGATGCTTGAGGAGATGATGATAATACTGCTGATGATGCCGATTTTGCTCCTTTGATGGTGGTGATGATAAAGATGATTGCGAGGATGACGATAACGACGACAACGGCTCTGATGATGATAATTTTGACAACATTGACGACGATCATGATGATGGTAATGATCATGGGCGTAACTTTTCCCGGAAAAGTGGTGGTGACTATTCCTTTGCCCACAACTTCTCCTTTCCCTTCTTTTATCCGACTTCCTATACCCTTCCCTAGATACAACTTTTTTTTATGAACTCTGGTTAGAACTCTCTCACTCCCTTCCTTCTCCATTTTTTCACTCTTTACCCCTCCCCCGTCGATATCGGTGGTGCGCTACACGATATTTTCACTCACGGATCATGAATTTCAGTGTTTGAAACAGTTCTTTCGCAGATTTTTTTTATCAAGATTCCTCCTATTCAATTCGTCTTACTTTAATTCTATCTCAAGGCAGTGCTACAAAGAAGTGCTTGTCCAGCGGGCAACTTGAAAAACGACGGATTCGATTGTTCAAGTGATTTCAAATGCGCTCCCAAGGCCGTAGCCAGGATTTGATTTCGGGGGTGTTTCACTCACCAATTTACCCTTCCCCAAAAAAGTGATGACCTTTTTTTTATTTCGGGGGGTGTTTTCATGGTTTTATTTCATGGTTTTTACATCATGGGCTCGTAAATGCATTATATTATTTTTCACATTTTCCATTTCGAGGGGTGTTCAAACACCCAAAACACCCCCCTAGCTACGGCCTTGTGCGCTCCTCTACATACAACAGTTTACTTATCAATTTTAAAAATTTACTTATATCCTGTAAAATCGAATGTAGCCTAATATCTGGCCCTGAGATGAACTGTCTTCTCCCTCTCTAAAACAGTGCTCTTTTCCCCATCTATATAATTATAGGCCTATTATACTATGTATACTATAATAGGATATATGAATAAACCTATATTTCATAAGTCGCAGCTGTCTTAATAATTTTTGTTGTCCGCTCTCTAACCTGACCAGCCAGTCTTAATACATGGGCGGAGTTTGGTTTCCGTTCTTGGGCCTTCTTGGGGGTGGGCTAACGCCAGTAACCCCAGGAAAAGATACCATTTTCATGGTAAAAAAGCTGAATCTGGGCCTTCTTGGAGGCTTAGCCCCCCCCCCTAGTTCCTGATAAACTCCGCCCATGTCTTAATAGGATGATTATTAATTTATTGTACGTCACATTCCTCCTAACACCGTCCTTGATCCGACTGTGCAGAAAAGTTTTCTGGCAGCGACCAACTTTAAATAATTATGTGCTGTGGTCTTCAATTGAATCAGACTCAAATAGTAGGTCTATAAGGTTCCAGCGTCCATTTATTCGCGCAATTGTAACGTCCAAGATATAGTCGTCACGCTTGCTGACCCTTCCCTACAGTCTGAGCCAACTTTTGCTTGCTTAAGGTAGCTCTACGGTGGCTCCATCAAATTATGCTATTTTGATAGTAATAAAGGTTGTGTTGTGCCTCGGAGCCCTAACGATCTGTGGGCGGGAATTACTTCACGTTCTATTCCTCCAGAAGTCTAAAGTGGAAAGGGAATTCCTTCCCTTCCCTTCACTCCTTAGGATTTACAACCATAACTGTGAAAGTCAACACACTGTGGAGGCCTCTATCAGCATTGGCGCTATATGCGATGTTAATCTATCACCACCACTTTTAAAAGTGGTGGTGACTGGACACCACCGTCACAATAGAACGTTACGCCTATGGTAATGATGATGATGACACTGATGATGATAATGCTGATGGTGTAAATAATGAAGGCAAAGATAACGTAAATGAGGGTGATGATGATGATGATGATGACGGTGATGGTATACCGTAGTTGTTGCTATTGTGCTCCTTATTGTTATTGTTGGTGGCGGTGGTAGTGGTGGTGGAGGTGACGGCAATGATGATGTTATTACAAAGATGATGATGATGTTGATGAAGACAATGATTATGATATTGATTTCAAGTAATATTTTATATTTTGACAATTACATTGGAGATAGAGATGATAATGAAGAAAAATATGATGACGATGACACTGATTATGATATGGATATTTTGACGACGGAACTGAAGATGAAGATGAAAATAAATATGATGGTGATGGGATAAAGTTGTTCATGATGACGATGATGATGAAGATGATGATGATGATGACGACGATGATGAAGATGATGATTGTGATGGTGATGATGATGGTGGTGACGATGAAGACGATGACGATGATTATGATGGTGTTGATGATGATGGTGGTGGTGATGATGATGACGTCGATGATGATGATGATATGATGATGGGAGAGAGGAGAATGTTGAAGACGCTGATGATGGATGATTGAGAAGATGATGATGATGATGATGATTATACTGATGATGATAAAGATGGTGTTCTTTTGTTGGTGGTGATGATAATGATGATGGTGAGGATGACGATAACGACGACGGATATATGATGATGATAGTTTTGACAACGATAACGACGGCCATGATGATGGAGATGATTATGATGATGATGATGACGATAATGCTTATGGTAATGACAATGAAACTGAAGATAACGTTAACGAAGATGATGATGATTATTATTATTACCCGAAAAGTTGACGACCTTTTTTATTTATTTAAAAAGTCATTTCCCGTGTCTGCTCGCCCGAAAAACAGTTTTTTCCCGAAATTTGGGTGCCACCCCTGGACCGTGTGGGAGACTAAGCCTATGTACGTCCAAGATGGACTGTCTTCTCCGACAATGCCCTCACCTGAAGACAGCCCAACATTTGAAACAGCTGTGTACATGGGCGCACTTGCCGCCCCCCTGGAAATTTGAAACCTATGTTTTTAACTACTACTTTTGGGTATTTAACAAATTTCTTCGCCTTAAAAGCACCAATGATATGAATGATACAGACAGTGAAAGTCAGAAATCTACATAACTTTCTGCCATGCATGTTCAAGCTCTTTCTAAAAACTGTAACAATGACTATTGGCTCTCAACCCTCCTGCGGGCAGTGGGCACCCATGCAAACAGCTGGCCTATCGATTATGGCCTACTTGAGTAAAATCCAGATGTAGTGCAAATAATCGCAACTGCAAAAAATTAAATGCTAATGCAAAAATTTGAAATTGTCTCAATGTGCACTGAAATTATATCAGGGAGATCTGCTTATTCACCAGCATTGTAGGCCTAATTATATACTGTAAACCAATGGAAATAAACATGCTCTCATAACTTTCTGTCTTAATGTTCAAGTTCTTTCTAAAAACTGTAACAATGACCATTGGCTTTCAACTCTCCTGCGGGCGCCCATGCAATCAGAATGCCTACCGATTATAAGGCTTACTTGACTGGAATCTAGAGCATATAAAATCGTCAAAATTGAATAAAAATAGAATGATTGATGCTATTTATAAACATCCAAATAAAATAATTGGTAAAAGAGAATAATTTTGTATTTTATCCTTCCAAACTGTTAGAATAATTATTGTAAGTAATTAGGATGCGATGCTCTGAAGTCTTACAGACTTAAACCATGAGTATCAGCATTGAAAACTGAGCCATTATATTACGATGACAGCCTGAATTCTTACAATTGTGATATGGAAATAAAAAACTTATACAGTGTTGTTGGGCCACTTATTGAAGTCTTAAGCCATGTTTTTCAGGAACGAAATTGTGAGAATGTCTTAGAACAGGACTATAAATTGTTAGCACTGCTATTATGAGCAATTTCATCAAAATGAGAGCCCAAAATGCTTCCCCCCCACAGGATCGTACAAGAAAAACACTGCATCTACTTCATTACACACGTACAAGTCGTACATCCTGCGCGCACACATACACAGCTGAGGAGCATAATGGGTTGCATACTGCATAGCATTGCTTATCTCCCTCTGGCGCGACGCTTCTATCGGGTAGCCAGGCAGCGGGGGTCAAACGAAACCGTACAAGCCTCATTATTAACCGTGGACACTGCACCTAAATAAACCAGATGCCCGGTCAACTCAACAACACCTGTAATCGGCACAGTTGTCTGGAATGGTTCCCAACAACACCTGTAGGCCTAATCGGCACAGTTGTCTGGAATGGTTCCCACAGGACTCCGTCTACTTCCTGGGGTTCTTACTGAAACACTTTCTAAAAATTAAATTCAAAACTGTCCGTTTTGCCGTGCTAAAGTCAGGAGTGCTTCTGAGCATTCTCCACGACGAAGCGCTATATGAATTCTTGAATAATGAATGACTGAATGAATGAATGAATGAATTTGCTCTTTCTATCTTAACTTCTTTTTTAAAAGCTGTGCATTTGAAAACAAAGTAATTAAAATACTACTTGAAAAACATTGAAGTATAGCCTAGGTCTAATTTTTATTTCCAACAAGTTCATACATTGTGTGTTCTTTATGTTACATGGGATGTCAGAGTGTTTGTCTTTGAAATATTGATGTCCCTTTAAAAGATAGTCCTTAAGGCCAGCCCGTAGTGCACCCTTTCATGTTACTGGGTTGCGGTTTTGTCAACCTGTGTTTTCCACATTAAACGAATATATATAGGATACTTTTAAATTAACCGAACAGTCAGTGATGTGATCCAGTTTGCTATTAGAAATGATTTGATTCTTCTTTTGCTTTCCGACCACCACCTTAAATTTCTTACAAAAGTAATTCACTCAGATCTCTTTCCAATTTCGTTTCTTCAGCTTTGCCCAACTAATTTCTAGCCACGTCTGTAATTGCTTCGACAGTGCGGTACACAGTCCACTCCTCCCCACCATCCTAAATATCACTAGAATGCAATGATGACGACGATGACAGCGACAAAATGATGATGATGACGACAACATCGAGCGTGAATATGACGACGATAAATATGATGATGAATATGATGATGATGAATATGATGAATATGATGAATATGATGATAATGATGATGATGATGATGATGATGATGATGATGATGATGATGATGATGATGATGATAATGATAATGATGAATATGATAATGACGAATATGATAATGATGAATATGCTGAAGATGAATATGATGATGAATAAGATGATGATGGTGATGATGATGATGATGATGATGATGACGATGGCGATGACGCTGATGCTGATGCTGATGATGATGGTGGTGGTGATGATGATGATGATGATGATGGTGGTGGTGTTGGTGGTGGTGGTGGTGGTGACGAAGGTGATGATGATGATGATGATGACGACGACGATGATGATGATGATGCTGCTGATGATGCGGTCCGCATCATCATCATGCGGATGCTGGTGCTGGTTCTGGTGATGGTGATGGTGGTTATGACGACGATGACGATGACGATGATGATGATGATGATGCTGATGATGGTGATTATGATGATGATGGTGGTGTTGGTGGCGGTGGTGGTTGTGGTGGTGATGATCACCATCATCATCGTCATCGTCACCACCATCTCCATCACCAGAACTAGCACCAGCATCCGCATCATCATCAGCATCATCTTCATCGTCGTCGTCGTCGATGATGATGCTGCTGCTGCTGCTGTTGCTGATGATGATGATGATGATGATGATGATGATGATGATGATGATGATGATGATGATGACCGGACCGGATAAAAAATGGACCCTGTTCAGTAAAACTGCTGGGCCCCACCTTGCAGAATCACTAAAGAGTACAAAAGAGCATACCAAAAGGGCCGCGTTAAGGCTATAGTGCGATCACAGGTGCCAGTGGCGTAGTCAGGAATTTACGATTTTTTGCCTGACCGGATGCCCTTTCTGACACTAACCGAACAGTATTACAGTAGTTTAAATCAAAAGGGAATAGAGTTACAAAGGGAATAAAGTAAGAAAAACAATTGTTACCACAAGCATTATAGTAAGAAAAACAATTGTTACCACAAGCATTTGTTTTGTTTTTCTTATTTAAGCGGATAAATAACCTTCAAAAACTTTTTCCTGGGCCAATAGGGGGTTTAGCCCCGAAACCCTTTGTCTACGCCTATGCCAGGTGCCATGACTACCTTCTAATGGTTCCTTGTGAGAACAATTTTTCAGCGGTATGTTCAATATGTCATGTCCAAAATTTGTCTTAAAAATTTACAGTATCAAAACTATCGTCCTTACAGCAAGTCAGCACCGCTTTACGAACAACACTAATGACGTAACGATAGTGCTAGTAGAATAGAGAGGGTCGTCATAATATATGCGTAGGCCTATTGCCATTATTCTAACCTAAGACAATATGACCATAGGCAGATATACTGTAGGGCGCGGTGGTGTAGTGGGTATGTTCGTTGCCTTGCAGCCGGAGAGTTGCAGGCTTGAATCCACCTCAAGTCGCTGCGTTAGGGACCTTGAACAAGTCCTTCACTCACAATTGCTCAGCGATTAGGCGTGAAACTCCGATGCTGTGTCTGCGCTGTAGTCGGAAGCGCCTCTGAGGAGTGAACTTGAAGTGGCGCTATAACAAGTGCACATACAAACAATCAAACAAACATAGCTAATTTTGTCACAAAAGTGATGTAGATCAAGAAGATGTCGTCATAATGGGCCAGAGCCATTGTCGTATACTATAGCAGCAGGGAGTGACTAAAAAAATTGCAAAATTGCAAAACAAGAGAAACCGTCACAATAAGAATTCAAGAACACAAGTTGGCAATAATGCGGCATCGTGGTGCTGGGTCCCGCATTTTCTTAACAGGAATTATTGTATCACCATATTTATCAATCCGGCCCTGTGCGGGCTCCCGAAAACTGCAGACCCGGGAGCTGGAGCACCATTCGCATCCACCTTAATGCGGGTTTGCACACAAAACGTGTTAAATTTATATTCGACGAATCAACAATCGTCTATTAGCAATTTGTTCCTTATATTTTTTCAGTAAAAACAGGTCTTTTAATATTCCAGTCTTGCGTATAAGTATCTTATGCATCTTTCACGGTTGAAGAATATTAGAGGAATTCATGGTCAGAAATGTTTTTAAGTTTGTAACCATGGTTATATTTAGGGAACTTGGACAAGTAAACGGCACAGAATTAATTTATGCCCTAATTATATTCTTGGCGGCGAAAATTCTGACAATCCTGTGGCAGGACAACGACCTGGGCAAAGGATTTTTACGATAGCATTTACCCTGATTTGCCACCACTGCAGTGCCACCGTCACTTATTACAAAATAAATGTTATAGGCCTATTTTCGCGGTGACGTCAGTAGTGGGTAGACCTAATTCGCCGTAACTAAGCCATGCCGTTACAAGAACGCCTGGGAATGACAATGACGATGACAACATACATATACATTTATATACCTGTATATATACCTATATATACCTATGTGTACCTATATATACACCTATATACCAATGTATGCCTATATACCGATATACAGGGTGCGCCCAAAAAAGTCATTTCATACGGTTTTCAGCCCATATCTTGGCCAAAAATACGAATTTTTAAATGAAACTTTACAGTCTTAAAGGCAATTCATATTTACGTACAATGGTCAAATTCCAAAAGCATATTCCAAACAGAAAAAAAGTTATATCACTTTTATTGAGGCCACCCACCGTTTTTTGA
>CATKHU010000012.1:47500-55140 GCA_949752735.1 Lumbricus terrestris
TGTATTTTATCACGGTAGCCAACTGGTTTGTCTTGTAATTTTAGTAGATTATGGGTTCGAGTTGGTGTTGTTTAGTTACTGAAAACCAAAACAAAGTTTGTATTCGTTTATGAAATCTCAAGATTATCTTTTACTGAAACGTACACTAAAACGAAAACCAAAGAAAGAGCGATGACAAGATAAAAGGATAATACTCGTGAAACCCCCAATATCGACGTTAACTGAAAGTAGAACAGTGTAATCTATAATAACGAGAACATGGGTCTAAAACTTAAACAGAAAAACACAACGATAACCTATCAATCAATCAATCATTTATTTTGAAATCAGTCATTTCTTTTCTAAAGTCCCTGCAGCATGAGAATTGTTGAAAAATAGCTGGGAGTGGTCAGACGTTGATTCACGGGGACTTGCATGCAGCGCCGTTGCCAGGATTTGATTTCGGAGGGTGTTTCTTCAGTTTCCCGTCCGAAAAAACTGATGACCTTTTTTAAAGTTATCCGGTCGAAATCTTCAGAAAATGTCACCAATTCATTCCATTTTTTTTACTTTGTTTCTTTTCGGGGGTGTTTCATGGTTTTATTTCATGGTTTTTATATCATGTGCTAGTAAATGCATTCTATTATTTTTCACATTTTCCATTTCGGGGTGGGGGGTGTTCAAGCACCCAAACCCCCTATAGCTACGGCCTTGCTTGCATGGGGTGTGAAATGAGAACTCCACTACATGTATATGGCGTCCTAAGAAAGACCCACAACCCCCTGCGTCCTTGTATATTTGATGAAGCAGACTCTTCGGCAGTGATGGGAAGTATTTAAAATACTAGTATTTAAAATAGTATTTTAAATACAATCTAAGTATTTTGTACTTGTATTTTAAATACTTTTGTGATCAAGTATTTTTACTTTTACTTAAAATACTTTTTGTATAGTATTTTGTACTTAAAATTATGATGATGTCAAAATACTTTTTCAAAATACTTTTAAATCTCACCAGGTGCAATTAGCTATGCAATATTGCACGCTCATGCACTAGGCTGCTTCATTACTCAAACAAAGGAATCCTTGATCCTTGGTCACACAATACAGTTAAACAGGCTGACATTGATTAGTCATTGCTACGGATGGCTAGGCACCGCTGACCTCAGGGCCAGGAATGTTAATTACAGGTGTATTTGATGTAGCCTATGGCGCATGGGAAGAGTATACTGTGATCACATGTACAAATGTACCGGTCTATATATACATACCCAAGGTTCGTGTGGATTGATCTTGATACATACTTATGAGGCATCAATGACACGCATAATATTATTATAATTATGTTTGAACTCAGTTTGATGTTTGACACCACAATGGACTTGTCTATGCTGATATAATAGGACATAGGCTGGATGTTAACTAACTAGATGTTTATGAATAGGACAAATGAGGATGGCATTAGAGGTGTCCATTGGTTGGTGGCAATTGGAACTTCTCTGACCTTGGAACGGGGCGCAGAGTTTCATTACTTGGATCTCCACAGACTACACACTTGACGAATTACAGCATACAGGAAGACACATATTACATTTGGTTGACCTGTGCTGGTGTATTATATTATTATCACAAGGGATAGCCCATAGCACAGATTTCGAAAACTTGGGCCTACTTTTAAAAAGTGGCATATATAGAGGGTTTTGCTGATGGGCAGCATTGTGACAAGTCGTCTCAACGTAGATTTTATAAGGTATGTACGTTGAACTTGCTTTTATCATGCATCTCATTGCATCAGATCACTGAACAAAAACGTTATCTAATATAGTGTTTTTGAAGCTCAATTTGGATAAATTACACTGACCATTCTTTCTGCATAGATAGTAGACTACCGATATTTGTGATATGCCATTAAACTGAATGTTTCTGTGGATCTTGATGTGTATTCACCTCAACATAGACCTATTATTATATTTTTTGCATCATTTTTAGGTGTTGGTATCATAGACCGGGGGATAATGTCCTACTCCGGTGGGATAATGTTCGGAGGGATAATGTCCAGGGGGATAATGTCCGTTTCCCCACTGATGATATGGGCTAATTAATTCCATGAGACACGTGTACATTAGACATGGACACAAAGAATGCTGAACTAAAGAAAATGTTTGTTTGTGTTCAAAATTCTAGTTAAGTATTTTTTGTCGCAATTTAATATGACTTCCTTATTTGTTATACAGTTTGGCAGCGAGTATTTGTACTTAGTATTTAAAATACTTTTCCAAGCCAAGTATTTTATACTTGTATTTTAAATACTTTTGTAAAAAAGTATTTTTACTTGTATTTTAAATACTTTTGTGACCAAGTATTTTTACTTATACTCAAAATACTTTTTAAAAGTATTTTCCCCATCACTGCTCTTCGGCTGTTGATGAAAGAATTAACGGATAAAATTCAATGCAAAAACGAAGTCATAGATTATCAATAAGTTTAGACTAAACTTTGTGTCGGTGCCGGGTGCCGCAAACACTGCGATGAATATTAACTGAACGCTCTCCCTCGAACTATCATGCATAGGCCTACTGTAGACCTATAATAATGATAATGATAATAATGATAATAATAATAATAATAATAATAATTATAATAATTTAGCTGACCGGGTTCTAGAGGCGATGTAACAATAGCCACTGACTGCTTCCATAGTTTTTTGTGTAATTCCTGTTATACTAATGGGTTTTTTTTGAAGATATTAAAATAATAATAATAATAATAATAATAATAATAATAATAATAATAATTGCAATAATAATTGCAATAATAATAATAATAACAATAATAATAATAACAATAATAATAATAATAATAATATAATAATAATAATAATAATAATAATAATAATAATAATAATAATAATAATAATAATAATAATAATAATAATAATAATAATAATATAATAATAATAATAATAATACCCACGCCCGAAATGGATGAGGTTTAGCCGTTCCAGGCACATTGCTTTTAACTTTTTATAAGTCCCTGGGGGAACAAAGTACCTCGGGCAAAAAAAAAAAATAATAACGACAATCAAAACCAGGGTTAACGGCTTCCTCGCTGATTGGCCACGCAAGTGGGCAGAGATCACTGCACAGGACTTCACGAACAACAACTACAGACATAGGGCCAACCTAAGCGACGAGCAGACAGTGGCAGCAGCTGTGGCGTCAAAATTGGAAGACGGCAACATTAGAGCTGCAGTAAGAATTCTATGCTCGAGTGACAAACCGGCAAGCGTGGACCCAGAGACGCTGGAGGAATTGCGATCGAAGCATCCAGATCCTCCAAACGACCGACCGGTCATCACACCAAAGCCCCGATTGGCGCCCTTACAGATCAGCGAAGAGCAGATGAGGGGACACATACGGTCTTTTCCGGCCGGCTCTTCAGGGGGACCGGACGGCATTCGACCACAACACCTGATGGACCTGGTGACTTGTTCCGATGTTGGAAAGAAACTCGTGGAAGCCATCACAGGGTTGGTCAACCTCCTCCTGACAGGAGTCTGTCCAGCGCAGATCAGACCGATCTTGTTCGGCGGAACGCTCATCGCACTACGGAAGAAGACTGGAGGCCTGCGTCCAATAGTGATCGGCTACTACTGGCGCCGACTAACATCTAAGAGCGCCAACTCCAACACGGTTCAAAAAGCAGCCACATACCTCGCACCGCGCCAGGTCGGAGTCGGAGTACCAGGAGGGGCGGAGGCGGCATGCCACGCAGCGAGGAGATTCTTAACGGAAATGCCCAGCGACTCAATCATGGTAAAACTGGATTTCAAAAATGCATTCAACAGCCTGCATAGAGATCGGATGCTCCTGCCATTGGACGAGATCGCGCCAGAGATGACACCATACAGCCATCTCGCATACGCGGAAGCAACAATACTGCAGTTCGGCAAATACACACTGCTCTCACAGGTCGGTCCTCAACAGGGTGACCCACTAGGACCATTGCTGTTCTGCATACCGCTGCACCCACTCCTGCAGAACCTCTCCTCCGGTCTGACGTTGGGTTTTCTGGAAGACATGACGTTGGGAGGAGCAGCGGCTGTGGTAGCGGATGACGTGATGGAGATAGAGCGTCAGTGCGGTATCATGGGCCTCGAACTCAACCGCGAAAAGTGCGAGGTGATTGCACGATCAGACGAATGGAGGAAACATCCGGCTCTACATCAGTTTAGCCCAGTGGCCGTGGAAGATGCTTGTCTTCTGGGAGCGCCTCTATCACCGGATAAGGCCTTAACAACGTGCCTGGAGTTTCGATGCTGCGAGCTGGCACTTGCAATCTCAAGACTGGAAAACATCGCCAAACATGATGCACTGGTCCTGCTAAGAAACGCCCTATGCTCTCAAAAAGTGCTGCACATGCTGAGATGTTTCCCTTGCTACGAACACCCGCTGCTGGACAAATATGATGAAATACAGAGAAGAGGCCTTTCCTCTATTCTAAACATCAGCCTGAATGACACTCAATGGCACCAAGCTTCTCTACCAGTTAAACTGGGAGGACTGGTCATACGTCGGGCTGCTTCGCTGGCGCTACCCGCCTTCTTGGCTTCCGCTGCGAGCACCCGCGCACTCCAGTCCTCCATGCTGGGCCATGTTCGACCAGACCAGGATGAGCAGGAGGAACATATGCTGCAACGATGGTCTGAAGAAAGTCAAACAACACGACCAGACAATCAGGCAGCATATAAACAAGCATGTTGGGACGGACCACTGATAGAGAAGGTGAAGGATTCGCTGACCGAAGGATGCAACGACGAATATCATCAAGCAAGACTGAAAGCGACAGCGGCGCCTCACGCTGGAGACTGGCTATTCGCACTCCCGATCTCATCATGTGGGTTACGAATGGATGATGAGACGATCAGAGTGGCAGTGGGCCTCAGACTAGGAACGATGACCTGCGAACCCCACACGTGCCCTTGTGGGATGAATGTGACTGCAGAGGGTTCGCATGGCCTATCATGTAGCCTTGGCCCGGGCCGAATAGCCAGACACGCGACAATAAATGACATCATAAGCCGAAGTCTTGCACAAGCTGGAATGCCGAACATCAAGGAACCACCCGGTCTCTCACGCACAGACGGCAAAAGACCCGACGGAATGACTTTGATTCCGTGGCGAGGAGGACGCAGCCTCGTGTGGGATGCTACCATAATAGACACGGTTGCTCCTTCCTACCTACATGCAACGGCTGCAACGGCGGGGGCGGCGGCTGAATTGGCAGACACGAGAAAAACTGCCAAGGACGACCACCTGTTGACAAACCACCACTTTGTCCCCGTGGCCCTGGAGACCATGGGTCCTATTAACAACAATGGACTTGATTTTATTAAGGACCTGGGAAAACGTCTAACATTAATCTCTGGAGATACTAAAGAGACATCTTACCTTTTTCAACGTCTTTCTGCCACCATCCAACGCTTTAATGCTATTTCTTTGCGGGGCACTTTTGCCCAACCATGCACTACCGAGTGAGTTGCCGTTCCAGAGCGACATTAGTTATATCTCCGAATATTGTTTGGCACACCTGAGGGATCATAAATACCTCGGGTCAAAAAAAAAAAAAATAAAAAATAAAAAATAAAATAAAAAATAATAATAATAGCAATAATAATAATAATGATGATGATGATGATGATGATGATGATGATGATGATGATAATAATTAAACTAGTAGGGTAGACCCTATTTCAAGGGAAGACCGTAGCACAGCTCAATATTTATTGGACCACCCTGTTTCTGTGTCGTTCTGCAGAGGGAACTGGACGCGACGGCTGCTGAACTGGCCGACCGACAAGACAAAAGCGAAGCATCGAGAAAGAGACTCGTCGAGCTGAGCAGGGAATTCAAAAGGACTGCATCGGAGGTATTACGCCTATAAGTTATGCATAGTTACTCGCAGTATTATCATAATTTTGATTGATTCTAAATCATTGTTTTCATATAAGTTAATAAAATTATAACCCATGGCTTTCATAGTCTGCAGTTTTACACAGAAAGGCAGTTCTATATGAATCAGTTCTATATGAATTAGTACAGCTGTATATATATATATATATATGTATGTATATATATAATCTCACACACACATATACATATATATATGATCAGACACACATATATACACACATATATATATTATGATCACACACACACACACACACACACACACACACATATATATATATATATATATATATATGTATATATATATGTATATATATATATATATATATATATATAGTCCGCTATTCCTATTCCTTGACGAATGAAATCCGTTACTCGCCTTATATATCGTTCATTTCGTTTTTCGTTTACACATTCATTCTATTCAGCGCTAATTAATTTCTTTCGTGAGCATAATTATTATACGATTGTATACCTTATTATGGCATTGTCCGCTTGTCTGCATGCAGTGTCTGGATTGTACATGATGCATACATTGTCTGTCTGATGTGTCTTCTTTGTAGGATGTAGTGAAGTCTGTCATACCGTTGCTGAAGAGTTTCCAGGGAGAGATCGATGCCCTGCTTCGTCGAAGCAAGCTGTCCGAGTCAGCGTTTCTGTCCGTCTACGAAAAACTGATTAACCTACCGGGTAAGTAGTAGAAGAAGAGTAGCCTATTCGGCGGCAGCGGCGGCCATTGTCCACGTATACCGTCTATGGCGGGTCATAGGTTCCTATCGCAGCTGCCTCGCACACATCATGGCGGGGATTAGTTTTTAGACATGTGTATGTATGTGTGTGTATGTGTGTATATGTGTGTATGTGTGCATGTATGTGTATGTATGACTTGTATGTTTGTTTGTTTGTTTGTTTGTTTGTATGTGTACTTGTTATAGCGCCCCTTCAAGCTCACTCTACTCAGAGGCGCTCCCGAATGCAGAGCGGACACTGCATCGGAGTTTCACGCCGAAGCGCTGAGCAATTGTGAGTGAAGAACTTGCCCAAGGTCCTTACGCGGCGACGTGAGGTGGATTCGAACCTCGAACCTTCCGGCTCCAAGGCAGCGACGCCACCACTACACCATTTGTGTGTATGACATACATACACAATTACACATACATTGTATGTGTATGACATGTATGTATGTATGTATGTATGTATGTATGTATGTATGTATGTATGTATGTATGTATGTATGTATGTATGTGTGTATGTATGTATGTATGTGTGTATGTATGTATGTATGTATGTATGTATGTATGTATGTATGTATGTGTGTATGTATGTATGTATGTTTGTATGTATGTATGTATGCATGCATGTATGTATGTATGTATGTATGTATATATATATATATATTATTGTGTGTGTATATGCAAGGAGCTGCTGTCAGATACACAGTGACGTCTATCCCTCCTAAATCGGGAGAACAACTCCCATCACCCTGACCGATTTATATTATTGGAAATCAACAATCCCTGTAGTTTCTGTCCAGAACGTACTTTAATTCCTTTCCCCATACACTTTTGAAGCTCGATGGGTATCGTTCCTCCAAACTCCACCATCGGTATAGCCTACGCCAATGGTGGCGCGGATCGGATCCAACTGTCTCCTAGGGGAGCTATAAGGTTGTGCTTGCCGATTTGCCTTTCTC
>CATKHU010000013.1:0-25149 GCA_949752735.1 Lumbricus terrestris
TATTTGCTGTTTTCTCACATGGATCTGCCTTCCACCTCTCCACACTCTTCCCATCTGCTTCCCATCTCCACCCTATACTCCTATTCTCTTCCTCTTCCACCTCAACTCCTCCTATACTCTCCTTTGTTTTTTTCTAATCCTCTTGCTTTCCGAGCGCTTCTTCTAATCGGCGTCACGAGTTAGGAACTAGGAAGGAAGGAAAGGGGACGGATGGTTGGAGAGAGGGAGGAAAACTCGGTTCCACCTTTCGTCGGGGGCGACGAGGTCTCTTGGGAAGAGAAATAGCCTCGTCCTCTAATTGCCTTTTCTGCTAGTCACCCTGTCCTCTAATCACCCAGTCCTCTAATCACCCTGTCCTCTAATCACCCTGTCCACTTACCACCCTGTCCTCTAATCACCCTGTCCGCTTATCACCCTGTCCTCTTATCACCCTGTCCTCTAATCACCCTGTCCGCTTATCACCCTATCCACTTATCACCCTGTCCTCTAATCACCCTGTCCTCTAATCACCCTGTCCTCTAATCACCCTGTCCTCTAATCACCCTATCCGCTTATCACCCTGTCCTCTAATCACCCTGTCCTCTAATCACCCTGAGGACAAATGGCTGTCCAATGGGTCATCCTCCTCTGATCCTCACTTTCGACTGGGCTCAAATGTTAGATCACCGACATAAATTTTATCCTTCTTCTCTTTCTTCCTTCCAGTCAGTCAGCCAATCTGTCAGCAGGCGAGGTATATCCACTCCTCGGAGAGTTATCCGTCGTTTTCTATTGGGAGGGTGGGAGTGGGGTGGGGTGGGGTGGGTGGGGGGGGGTGTGGGGGTGGAGATCGATGCTCCTTATCCTACCTGACGAAAGAATCTCGGCCTCGTAATTCTTGCTATGAGATCATCATCATAATTATCCAGACAGACACTCCTAGAGATGGCGCTGCTCTCCTTGAGGCAGCCTTGAAGTAATAGCGACTTCGTTTACTTAGCCTCAGCATATATGATGGTAGGAGGTTAATCCCATCCCTCAATGTCTCAGTCCCCCCAATAGTGTACGGTCAGTGTACACACATTATGGCTCAGTTGGCTATATATGTGGCTGTTGAACGCAGACGCAATGGTTGCATCATTGAAAGCATTTCCACAGAGTCTTATTGAGTTCATTCCCGAGGCACCGAGCATCAGAGTTCTACCGGAATTTGAACCAGTGACACCCTCCCCTCTGGTGCAGTTTATCAATGAAGCTGCACTGAAAGCAGTTGACGCTTGTCTTCCGCTGTCATGGTGACGAACGAAACGAACATCCTTCACTCGTTCCTATATGCTATAGGTTCTGACGATGAATTGTGATCAGCACAGGAGATGCAGTTCAGCTGATGGCAAAGTGGTTGATGCTGGTTGATGATGCGAAGGAAGAAGAGGCAATGGATGGATGGAAGGATGAGAGGCGGATGGAGGGATATTCAAAGACGAGGGTATACGAAGAGAAGGATGGGGAGGAAGGAGAATGGGCGAAGGAGTAATGAGAGAAGGATGAGGAAGGTTGAAAAGGAAGATGGAAGGAGGAGAAGGAAAGAGGAAATTGGAAGGAGGAGACGAGGGAAAAGAGAGCGAGAAGCGGAGAACGAGGAAGAGGAGAGTTGGAGGAGAAGATGGACGGAAGGAAGGAAGAGGAGGGAAGGGTGGGAGGAATAGGAAAGGTGCAGAAGAAGATTGGAAGAAAAGGTGGAGGAGGATCGAAGAGGATTTTGGATGGGTTATCGTCTGTTGTAGAACGCCATCAGTTTGAAGAATGATGATATGTACGACATCATTTTAAGGCGATTGGTTTTCGATTGTTTTTCTATATTGTTATGATGGATGTCACAATTGCCATCCAGAGATGCAATATACTGGACACTGTGCTGATTGGGCAATTGATTGTTAGGTTAAATTGATTCTTCTGTTCTTCGTTCTTTGTAACTTCGTTTATTCATTCGTTCTTTGTTTATTCATTCGTTCTTTGTTTATTCATTTGTTCTTTGTTTATTCATTTGTTCATTGTTTATTCAGTTGTTCTTTGTTCATTCATTTGTTCTTTGTTTATTCATTTGTTCATTGTTTATTCATTTGTTCATTGTTTATTCAATTGTTCTTTGTTTATTCATTTGTTCTTTGTTTATTCATTTGTTCATTGTTTATTCAGTTCTTCTTTGTTTATTCATTTGTTCTTTGTTTAATCATTTGTTTTTTGTTTATTCATTTGTTCTTTGTTTATTCATTTGGTCTTTGTTTATTCATTCATTCTTAGTTTATTCATTTGTTCTTTGTTTATTCATTTGTTATTTGTTTATTCAGTGGTTCTCTGTTCATTAATTTGTTCTTTGTTTCTGATCATAGTGTCGTCATCATCGTTGTGATGTTCTGGCGAGATGACGAGATATTCGGTCGGAGAGGGAGACAGATGTCGTACGGAGTTGAATCTCGATGAAGACAACGAAGACGACGACGACGACGACGAAGACCACGGTCATGCTGTGGCGGATGAGCGACGGCCGTTGAGAAGAGGAGGAGGAGGAGGAGGCATCGAACAGCTTCAGACCATCGTTCTGCTCGATCCACTCCCGGCTCCACTCAACGATGACGATCAGACCGTCAAGCGACGAAGCATGACGACAAGATGCAGTGGAACGTTGCGAGGAAAAGAGGCTGAGGGGGAGGCAGAGGCAGAGGCAGAGGCAGAGGCAGAGGCAGAGGCAGAGGTAGAGGCAGAGGTAGAGGCGGGGGAGGAGGCAGAGGAAGAGGAGGATGAAGACAAGGAGGAGGAAGAGGAGGCGGGTGTGGCTGTGACCAGTCGAGCGCTGGTTCGACCGCGGGTGGAGTTCGTCGGACTAAGCGATCAAGATGACGACGACAGTCAGTTGACGGACGACGGCGAGAAGAGGGAGCCAGTGCAGGGGGAGGCAGAAGAAGGGGAATCAGGAGGAGGAGGAGGAGGAAGAGGAGAAGGAGTGTGCAAGAGGAAGAGTAGGATAGCGGCGAGGGTAGGGAGGGCGTCTGTGGCGGCGGGAACTGCTCTTGCGGAGGCTGCGGCTGGACATCGTGTGACGATGGGGGACGGTCGCCTTCGACATCCGCGGCTGTCTCTGCTCGGCAAACCTCTCAACTACCATGCACACCGACGAGACGCCAGGTTCCGACAGATGACGAAGATTCAGACGACGGTCTACAACTTCCTCGAACGACCGAAGGACTGGAGAGAGATCTCCTACCATCTACTCGTGTAAGAAGAAATCTCCTGCTTAACCATTGCACCTTCCTAACATCATTATGAGTGTGTGTGTGTGTGTGTGTGTGTGTGTGTGTGTGTGTGTGTGTGTGTGTGTGCGCGTGCGTGTTTGTGTCCATGTGGATATCTTAAACCACTTGCTCGACTATGTAATAGAACTATTCCTTCTGTTGCGTAAGTGCAGGGCTGAAAGTGAGCCGGGTCGGTCCGGGTCTGCGACCCGGCATCGATTTTCGAGACCTGCTGTTGCCGGGTCTCAGCCGGGTCGCTTGTTTACCAAAAATCAGTTGCGAATGACTAAAAAAAGATCGTCATTCGCCAAAAACTAGGTTAAAACTGTAAGACTTTTTTAATTTTTTTGGCAAATGACTAGCGTAGATGCTTATGCCAATGAATACACCGCAGATAGGCTATGTTAAACTTGACGCCGACCCGTGATGTGGTTATGTTCATCATAACCTTACTGAGCGGCCCGCCCACTTCCTGAGAGGGCTACGCCGGTAGTCCTGTACAACTACATTAGGAAATGGGGTTTTAAATTAGCAGCAGCAATCATAGGCGGAGACTTAGGGGGCCAGAGGGCGGATCCCGAAATTTGCGGTTGGGGATGGAGATGCTGATATCCCCAATATTTCAGAAATATTTCAGAAATATCATTAGACTCTATAAATTACTAGAGTGCTATCCACTGTTTATCCATAATGCATGAGCAATTTTGTTACGACGACACTCACGACAGTGAAAAATTCTGCCTCTGCAGTGTGGAAATTCAAAAATCATAGGCTTACGACGTGGTGACGGTGGTGGAGACATTCATTGAACACTTAAGCCATTAAATTTTCGTTCAGCTATGAAATAATTATGAGAAATTTGTTGAGATGACAGCTTAAAATGATGCCACAGCAGTGTGGATAATTATGTAAAAACATTTTAAAAATACAAGGGTTCACTTTTGAAGTCATAAACCGCGACTTTCGGCACTGAAATGATGAGCCGTTTCGTTAAAATGACAGCCTGAAATGCAACTACTGCAATGTGGAAATTCATCAAATTTGACCATTGGAGAGGGGATATTTGTTGAACTCTTAAATCAAGTCTTTCAGCAGTGAAATTATGAGAGATTTTGCTGAGATGACAGCTTAAAATAATACCATTACAGTTAGGAAATTTGACAGATTTAAAGTTTAAACAATGGGAGAAGACACTTTTAAGCCGTAAACCACTATCGACTATAAGCACTGAAATGATGAGCATTTTCGCTATGATGACAGTCTAACATGCTAATATTGCGGCGTGTAAATTTAAAAACATTTTGATAATGGGGATGGGCTGCATGGGCATATCTCCTCCAATCCACCAAACCCATCCCTCTCTTAGTAATCGCAATCAATCGTAGCCGTCATCTCCAAACTTCTAAAGCGCTACTCAAAAGCCAAACGCGGGGCACCAGCTCATTCACGAGCGCTGCGTCGAGTCAAACGAGATGTCCGTAAGAGTAGTCCGAAGGTGGTCCGGGTCGAGTTAAAAAAGGATCAGAGGGGGCGGGGCAGCATCTAAGGCGAGTGTCGTCTGGACCGGGAATTGGAGGGTGGAGGATCAGACGAGACATAGTAAGAGTTTTTGAAAAGGCGTGTCTTCATTTTCGAATTAAAAGCCCAAGGTGTGATGATATGGAGGAGCCTAAGGAAGGTGATGGTGTGTGATCAGTAATGATGGTGGAGGAACTGAAAAAGATAGGAATTCATGAGACAGATCATTGTTTAAATGCGTGGTGCTGTGTTGGATAGGCCTATGGCTCGGTTGGAGAACTTGAGATGACTTGTGACCGGCGGTCGAGAAAGAAAGATAGGCCGATAATCGGGTAGAGCTGACTACCTGGATGGTGAACAGTTCGCGAAGATATCTGGACTGGGAGCATTGTAAGGAGTTGTAGGTTAAGGAGAGAACTTTGATGTGGATTCGCTCTGGGATTTTCAGCCATAGTGAAGTGACTTGAGGCTAGTGGCTCAACACTAAGCAATGGTTACAAAATACACAAAGTAGGCCTATAGGCTGAGCCTTTGAAGAATTAGCTTTAAAATATTGGAATTCAAATGACACATTTTGGGTGGGTTGAGCTGGTAAAACCTATAAAGGGCTTTTCTATACGGGACCCATTTTACGACAGCTGCTGCTGTAAACTTAGAAACTTGTTATAGGACTAAACTTGTAACTTTTGTGATCATGGTAAAGACGAAACCCAATTCTTTTGCAATATAAAACTTTGAATTTGTTATCCTGATAATCTGCTACTCTGCAAAAAGACTTCTTCTTGAAGTTTTCATGACTTCATCGTTCATAAAATAGCTGGCAAAAAAGAGCCTAAAATGGACTCTAGTTGAGGTCAACACAACGAAAAATGCGTTGGTCGCTGGGGCTCCGCCCCAGGCCCCGCTACCCCCTAGTCGGTATGGGCTTCGTGCCTTCGGCACTCGCAGCTACGCGCCTTCGGCGCTTTCCGGCAAAAAGTCAGACCCGGCAACTTTCCCAAACCACTTTCAGCCCTGCGTAAGTGCAAATCTCCTATCACTTATTTTACTTAGTAAGAATCTTCTGTTTTTACATGGTCACCAAAATGTCAATGTAGGCCTATCACATGTTCAGGTAAAAATGTAGATCTAAGTGCAATAACCTTCTGTAGATCAGCTGCTCGAGTACCGGTAAGTGCAAAACTGAGTCCATGCACTTGCCACACTAATATTCACACGTATAAACAGGCAAACTTCAATGCGGCAGAAGACATTTGCAGACGAACAGACAAACAGACGAACAGACAAATAAACACACGGACACTCTCAACGTTCCACTCTCAATGTTCCACTTTCAATGTTCCACTCTCTATGTTCCATTCTCAACGTTCCACTCTCAATGTTCCACTTTCAATGTTCCACTCTCTATGTTCCATTCTCAACGTTCCGCTCTCAATGTTCCACTTTCAATGTTCCACTCTCTATGTTCCAATCTCAACGTTCCGTTCTCAATGTTCCACTTTCAATGTTCCACTCTCTATGTTCCATTCTCAACGTTCCGCTCTCAATGTTCCACTTTCAATGTTCCACTCTCAATGTTCCACTTTCAACGTTCCACTCTCAATGTTCCACTTTCAATGTTCCACTCTCTATGTTCCATTCTCAACGTTCCGCTCTCAATGTTCCACTTTCAATGTTCCACTCTCAATGTTCCACTTTCAATGTTCCACTCTCAATGTTCCACTTTCAATGTTCCACTCTCAATGTTCCACTCTCAACGTTCCGCTCTCAATGTTCCACTTTCAATGTTCCACTCTCAATGTTCCACTCTCAACGTTCCGCTCTCAATGTTCCGCTCTCAGTGTTCCGCTCTCAGTGTTCCACCCTCAACGTTCCGATCTCAGTGTTCCCCTCTCAATGTTCCACTCTCAGTATTCCACTATCAACGTTCCGCTTTCAATGTTCGTTAATGAATATAATAGACTCACGAACGTCAATGCTTAACGGATTTATAATAATAGGCATATAGGCTGCATGACATGACATGTATGAGACTGAAATAATATCGTTGGATGCATGGAAGCGTAGATCGAAACACAATGGTCGATTGCAGCAGCTGATGCAGCTGACGCAGGCGACTGATGATAATTATACTACACTCAATTAGACGCACATCGTACAATAACGCTCGATGTCAGGCGTTGGTTATGCATTAACGGAAGGGTAGCACACATACATGCATGTATACATGTAAACATACATACATGTATGCATACATACATACATACATACATACATACATACATACATACATACATACATACATACATACATACATACATACATACATACATACATACATACATACATACATACATACATACATACATACATACATACATACATACATACATACATACATACATACGCACATACGCACATACATACACAAATGCATACATTCATTCATTCATTTCGATCATTTATATAGCGCCTCTTCAGGAAACCTACTCAGAGGCGCTACCAGCCCAGCCACAGCTAAAAAATAAGATTTGAGCAACTTATAAAAAGCAGGTGAATTTTGTCTAGGCGTAAGTCGCAAGGTTAGTGGGAGGCCATTCTAGATAGCGGGACCCACAATATAAAAGGCTCGGCGCTGTCTGGTAGAAGTGCGAGCTCGAGGAACAAAAAGCTCCCCAGTTGTCGCAGAGCGAAGAATTCGACGGGCTGCAAGGTCAGAGACAGATCGACAAATGCTATACAAGTACGATGGAACACAGTCAAGAAGGCATCGCCAAACAAGTGCAGCAACTCGGTAGGAGATGCGCTGTGAAACAGGGAGCCAGTGAAGAACGTCACGCATAAAAACAGAGACGGGGGTATATTTAGGAATGCGGCCAATGAGGCGAGCAGCCGAACGAAGAACCCTTTCAAGGCGCTCAATTAGTCCAAGTGGCAGACCCACAAGTACCGAACTGCAGTGATCAATTCTACTAGTGACAAAGGCATGCACAAGAGTCATAGTAGCGCTATGAGAGAGGGATCTTGAGACAACTCGGAGTTGACGAAGTTTGTAGTAGCAACTATAGTATACAAGTGATCAAATTGATATGCTTTGAGAAATTGAGCTCTTGATCCAAAGTAATTCCAAGGTCTCACACTGTGAGAGAGAACAAATTATCAGGGGAAAGTTGCCGCTATTAAGTGCAGGTCAATGGATGCCAATTGACTGCGAGTGCCAAACCAGATGAACTGAGTTTTAAAGGGATTTGATAACAAGCGATTAGATACCAGCTACACATACACACATGCATGCATACGCAGTTTTTTACGTACATGCATACATACACACATGCATACATATGGTGCTAGGACAAAATGTCCCCGGACAAAATGTCCCGGACAAAATGTCCCGGACGAAATGTCCCTGGACAAAAAGTCCCCGGACAAAATGTCCCCGGACAAAAGTCCCCGGATAAAATGTCCCGGGACAAAAAGTTCCCGGATAAAATGTCCCTGGACAAAAAGTCCCCGGACAAAAAGTCCCCGGACAAAAAGTCCCCGGATAAAATGTCCCTGGACAAAAAGTCCCCGGACAAAAAATCCCCGGATAAAATGTCCCCGGACAAAATGTCCCGGACAAAATGTCCCTGGACAGAAAGTCGCAGGGTAAAAGTGATGTCCCTACACTACGTCGCATAAGGCCTTTGTTTATTGTATACATGTATCGTTTCATATGAATTTCAGTTATTAACGAATACTGAGTGATCGTTTACTTCAAGGCATCCGTTTTTAAACTTAACGTGCCATATGTACTGTAACAGTTGCCCAGGGGAGGGGTGAAAATTTCCTTTGTCAAAATGGGAGTGACGTCCGGGGGTAATTGTTGGGGAATAAGTCCGGGGAATATATCCAGGGGAAATGTCCGTTCCCCATCTAAACTATGCATCGCCGACCTGTTGGGATTTTGTGCGGCTGCAGTATCACGCTAGACTACGTCCGTGTGGGAGACTAAGCCTACGTCCAAGATGGACCGTCTTGTCCGACAATGCCCTCACCTGAAGACAGCCCAACATTTTAAACAGCTGTGTAGAATGGCAGATGGGAACCTATTAACTTCTATCTTAACGGACCAGGGACGTGTTCTGAAACCGCTCCTAATTCAAAATGCAGGAAATTATCATTTTCTCAAATTCTTCTGCGGTAATGCCATTTCTGGAAGGAATTCTCCCTCCATTTGAAGATGCCTAGATTAAACAATAAACACTGGCCACTGCCTGTATATCGGTCGCCCAGTCACTGTCGCCAGTGCAGAGCTCTACTGCCAATTGAAGACATCTGAATCCACCATCTCAAAGGAGATGCTTTGTGGTCTTGCCCTTGTGAACAAAATCGAATGCATTGTATGTTGAACGCATTATGTTCATCGCTTTTATAATTAAATAGCAGCTATAGGGACTTTCAGAAGCGCTGCCAGTGCATGCAATACCTAGACTCCTAGAGAATAGGCAGGCTTTAAGACGAGAGAAAGATGACGAAAGATTACTATAGCCTACTATAGAGAGGATGACAGAGCGAAGTGATGGCTGGGTGGGTGTCCATTCCATAAGGAGAGACCTATGCAGGCAAATGATAAGGATTGTGCCATGACGCGGGGAACAAAGACGTCAAGCCAATCAGAGACCTAAGAGGACGCAACGAAGTGGCAAAAATGGGGTGAGTACTGGATCATAAAGATATTTCGGGGCAAGACTCAATTGGGACTTGACGTTCAGGAGTTGTTGTCCCCAGAAATGGCATTTCCAGCCGCTCGAGCTAGAGCCATGACTGTGCAGAATCGAGCTTTGTTCTTCTTGGGCCCAGTCCATCGGTCGGGATAGTGCCGCTATGGCTCTCCGAACCCTTCGGTCGGTCGGGTCTGAAGTTGAAGGGGTTTCCAAATGAAATTTAGCTGCTCATTATGCCTATTGTGTCTGTTTATTTCTGAAACTCATGTATTTACAACTTACAAACTGAAGGCCCCAAATCGGAGTCGGATCGAGTGCCTCAAAGTCAGGTAGACCTACACTGTCCTACAGCTTCAGCAAACATAGTACAAATATTATTGATTTTGTGCATAAGTAATGCCACTTAAACCGATTCAGGTCAGTATATAGAGTTTGTAAGCCTACTTTCTTAAGCACAGCGTTCAAATTGTAATTCCTAATAGGGTGGGCCCATAATAAGACATGCGTGGGGCCTTCAAAACAATACCTCGGTAGGTTCAGATGTCATTAAGACGCGCCTGGTCTCAAGTTTGTAGGGGGCCTCCACATTTATAAGCGTAGGCCTACTCCGAAACGCAACTGTAGAAATATAATAATTTTCTTATGTTAACCCCGTCATCACTGATGTAAATGTAGGTTAGGTCTAATTTTGTTGCTCAGATGTGCCACATTACATGCAAAAGGATTCAACATATGGACGGCAAAAAGTATATTGGTGTATTCATTCATTCATTTCAGGGATTTATTTAGCGCCTCTTCAAGCGCCTACTCAGAAGCGCTCCCGACCCAACCACGGCTAAAGAGAACAGTCTTGAAACATTGTTGTGTGGTGTAGTTAATGTTTAAGAGCCCCAAGCCTTTAGAGTGTCCAGGGGCCTAAGGTTGTCATGCCACTGCATAGACCGAGAAATAATTTCTCGACTGATCGATTGTCTCACAAAAATCTTATAATTAGAATAATTTATAAACTATCAAAATAATGAGCGATCCGGACACACCTTCAAGGATGCCTATATGTAGAACAAACGCAGATACTATGAAAAATAGCTGAGCCCTTGGCAAATTTGTACATTTCTGACGCAAGAATCGGAATTCTTCTAAAATAGTGAACCAAATGCAGCTTGCAATTGGTTGATTTGCTAAGAATGTTCTGTTATATTCAAAATGACTCGTTTTAATGCATTTAGAGAAGGTGGTTCTCTCACAGAAGGACTCTTTTTCTCAATGTAGGTGCGCCTACTGCTAGGCGTCCATGCGCTGGGTTTAGGTAGGGTAGGGACATTACTTTTATCCTGAGACTTTTGTCCGGGACATTTTGTCCGGGACATTTTGTCCGGGACATTTTGTCCGGGGACATTTTGTCCGGGGACTTTTGTCCGGGGACTTTTTGTCCTGGGACATTTTATCCGGGGACATTTTGTCCGGGGACAATTTGTCCGGGGACATTTTATCCCGGGACATTTTGTCCGGGGACATTTTGTCCGGGGACTTTTTGTCCGGGGACTTTTTGTCCAGGGACATTTTGTCCGGGACATTTTGTCCGGGACATTTTGTCCGGGGACATTTTGTCCGTCCACGATACATATATACATGCATTCATACACATATACATACATAAACATGCATTCCTACACACATGCATACATACACACATGCATACATGCACATATTCACATATACACATATACACATACATTCTTACAGGGGTCACTCCGCTCTGTTCCTTAAGAACCTAAAAACTGTTTTATTTAGCCGTGGCTGGGCCGGGAGCGCTTCTGAGTAGCCTACCTTGAAGAGGCGCTATATAAATTTCTGAAATAAATAAATAAAATAAATACACACATGCATACATACACGATCGCTCTCTCCTCCACCCCTACTACATTTGAGGCGCTCGCTGCCTCCGTCTCGTCTGCTCATGGTCCTTACACGGTACTCGCTGTCTACCGTCCAGGTTCTACACCTCCTCCATCCTTATTCTTCGAGGAATTTGCGTCCTTCCTGGAACAGTTCGCTCTTTATAATACGCAAATCGTGGTTCTCGGCGATCTCAACGTGCATCTGGAGGTCCCCTCTTCCTCCTCGTCTACCACCTTCCGCACGACTCTCGAACAGTTTGGGCTGGCGCAACATGTGTCAACTTCTACTCATCAACATGGTGGTTGGCTGGACCTGGTCATCACTCGTGATGACTGCGTCCCGACCGTAAGCGTCTGTCCTCCGGTTATCTCCGATCATGGCCTCGTGGTGGCAAATCTTCCTTTCCTACACGAGGCGCCAACGTACGCCTTGAGGCAGATTCGTGGTTGGAAACATCTGGACAGGCAGGCCTTTGCGGCGTCGCTAACAGCAGTTTCGGCCTTCTCGGATCCGAACAGTCTACATGGTCAATCTACTGCTGAACTCTTCGAAATCTACAACCGATCAATGATTGACATTATTGATCGCCTACTTCCGGCTCGCCCAGCAAAGACTCGATCGCATCCTCTCTCTCCCTGGTTCGACGGAGAGTGCCATTCTCTACGCCGTCAAGCTCGACGACTTGAGCGTGTTTTCCAACGAACGCGCTCGCCAGAGGACAGGGCCGCCTGGATACTCTTCGTTCGCTTCAACCACCGACGTTACAGGGAGAAGGAGAGCGAATACTGGGAGAACTTAATCTCCTCCAGTGCTGGAGACTCTCGACGGCTCTGGGCCACCTTCAAGGACCTCCTTGGGCGGCCTCGTGCCTCCACCCTACAGAAAGCTCCGTTCACAGCTGTCGCCTTCGCTGACTACTACGAGTCAAAGATCTCCTCCATACGTCACGACACTGCTCAATCTCCTCCTCCTATCTTCACCTCTACGGACTGCCGCTTCACTGCTCTCTCCGAGATTACGGACATTGATCTTCGCCGTCTGATCCTCTCCTCGCCGCCTAAGTCTTCGGAGCTGGATCCTCTTCCTCCGTTCCTTATCCAGGAATCGATCGACATCCTTCTGCCGTTCTTCACTCTTCTCTGCAACACTTCGCTCCGTGAAGGGGTCCTGCCGTCTTCCCAGAAGCGCTCGATCATCACTCCTATCCTCAAGCAGCCGACACTGGATCCGGCTATTCCGTCTAGCTATAGGCCGATAGCTAACGTTACTTTTATTTCTAAGATTATTGAAAAACTGGTTGCTAGTCAGCTCTTAAACTATCTGGACGCTAATAATTTACTCCCTCCCCGCCAGTCTGGGTTCCGTAAGGGCTACTCTACTGAGTCCCTCCTCCTCCACCTCCTCTCGGATGTATATGGCGCCATTGATAGGTCCCAAGTCACTCTGCTGGCCTTATATGATGTTAGCGCCGCTTTTGACTCTGTGGATCATGATCTTCTCCTAAGTCGTATTTCATTATCTTTTGGGATTAGGGATTTGCCACTTGAATGGATCACTTCCTATCTATCGGAGCGCACCACCTCAACTATTTTCCACTCAACTCGGTCTCCTTGGTGTCCTGCTCCTTTTGGGCTCCCCCAGGGTTCCGTCCTGGGGCCTCTTCTTTACCTCCTCTTCACGGCTGACATAGAGGCCCTACTTGCCTCTTGTTCCCTTAAGAGTCACTCTTACGCTGATGACGTCCAGTCCTACACTCATTGTACAGCGTCTCAAGCTGCCTCTGCCGTCCGACTTATGTCACATGCCACTGACTGCCTTACTGCCTGGATGTCGTCCAATCGACTCCGCTTAAACCCTTCTAAAACCCAATATATCTGGTTCGGAACTCGTCAACAGCTGGGTAAGATTGATTTGGGGTCTCTAGCCTCTGAATTCCCCACCTTTGCTTTTTCCACTTCTGTGCGCAATCTGGGTATCGTTCTGGACTCGGAGCTGTCTTTTGTCGATCATCTCAAGGCCTTGACTCGCTCTTGTTACTACCATTTGCGTCAGCTGCGAGTCGTGTCTCGCTCTCTGTCTTCCTCTTCCGCTTCCACCTTGGTTCATGCCTTTATTGCTAACCGATTGGATTACTGTTCTTCTCTCTACTTTGGCCTTCCTCAGGTTCGTTTAAGTGGTTTGGAGGGGGTCCTGCGGGCGGCTGCACGCTTGGTGGGTGGCGTTCCTAAGTTTGGCCACATTTCTGACTATATTCGTGATGTCTTACACTGGCTTCCGGTTCAGTCACGCATTCATTTCAGGGTTGCTTCTTTTGCCTGGCGCGGCGTCTTGGGCACAGCACCTCCCTATCTCTGCGAGTTCTTCACCTTGACCTCAACTGCTGTGGGTCGCCGATCTCTGCGCTCGGCCTCTAGAGGTGACTTCATGGTTCCTTATGCCCGCACTGCCACTAGGCAGAACAGGGCATTTTCGGTCAATGGACCTTCCGCTTGGAATGACCTTCCCTCTAACCTGCGTTCCCACCCTCGGAACATGTCTGGCTCTTTCTATAGATTGCTCAAGACTTTTCTTTTTGACCGGGCTTGGGTCGGGAGCGCCTCTGAGTAGACTCCTTGAAGGGGCGCTATATAAATTACATAGATAGATAGATAGATAGTGTGAGCTAATTTTGTATAGTCTATTTAGTCAGTTGATGTTTAGGCGTACGACTAGACCAGCTCAAGGTCAGCGTCTAGACAGTTAGGCCTGCAGGTGCCAGACTGGCGGGAAAGTTTAGCGCGGCTCGGCCGACCGTCGCCGGAGAGCGCGCGAGAGAGAGAGAGATAGACAGACAGACGGACAGATACACGGAGAGAGGCAGATAGAAGGACAGAGCGGCCAGGGGAAGAGTGTACGCCCAGACAGTGTAAGAAGTTGTAGAGGAAGGCGTTGATAGTAGAGAGAGAGTAGAAGACGTTTTAGAGAACAGTGGAGTTTAGATAATAATAGTTGCGTTGCTGTCGTAGAATTCAAGCGTTTGTCGTCGTTGATCTATTGTTGTGATATCTGCGTGTGTTATGAACGAAGAAGAAGAAAATACAAGAAACAGAGCTTTGTTGTAATTGAACAAGTTAAGAACTTTAGAGATTTATACACTAGCTTTAGATATCGAAACACAGTGACTAGGCTAGGGATAGGCTACGCTACTGAACACAAGGGAAAAAACGGGAGAAAACTTTGAAGGTCAATTGGGTGTTGACATTTTTGGTGGCAGCGGTGGGATACTGAATTCAAGCAACGGACGTTGGGATAGTGAACTCAATCGGAGGAATATTTTCAATCGGAGGAATATTTTCAATTGGAGGAATATTTTCAATTGAAGGAATATTTTCAATCGGAGGAATATTTTCAATCGGAGGAATATTTTCAATTGGAGGAATATTTTCATTTGGAGGAATATTTTCAGTCGGAGGAATATCTACGGTGGATTTTGCTTACGAAGCATTGTCGACGTCAATTTTCGGAATATTCACCGTCCGTAAATTGAAGGTGAATATCGAATTAATCTGAGGAGCCGACCAAACGGGAGAAGGAAACGGAGCATCCGAACAACTGGTGAGAAGATACAACGGGTATACGAATAACATTACGACAACGCCAGAGAGAGGTATACAAAACTCGCTCCTTGTATAAACAAGCCATAAGAAGTAAAGTCAGCTAATTGCAGAAAGCATAGTCACTCCCTCGATTTCTTCACGCAAATCAGTTGAAGTAAGAAAGTAAGATGGAGAAGCTCACGGAACAAAAGCAGGCCAGTATAAAGAAGATGTCTTCTGCTCGATTAATAAAGTTATTAATTGAAGAGGGTCTCGACGTAGAAGAAGTCGAAGAGATGTCAAGGGAAAATTTGATGAGAGCCCTAGCAGAGGTGTGGCTAAAGGAAGCTGAAGAGAAAGGCGCTGTAGGTGGCGTTGAGGAGAAACCACAGGCTATGTCTATGGAGGCGTTGATGCAATTTATGATGATGAAGGAGGAGCAACGCAGACAAGAAGAGAAAGAACGGAAACAAGAAGAGAAAGAAAAAGAGGAGCAACGGAGACGAGAGGAGAAAGAACAAAAACAAGAAGAGAAAGAGAAAGAAGAGAAACGGAGACAGGAGGAGAAAGAGAAAGAAGAGAAACGGAGACAGGAGGAGAAAGAGAAAGAAGAGAAACGGAGACAGGAGGAGAAAGAGAAAGAAGAGAAACGGAGACAGGAGGAGAAAGAGAAAGAGGAACAAAGGAAACAAGAAGAGAAAGAACGGAGACAAGAGGAAAAAGTAAGAGCAGAACAAGCAGAAAGGATGAGACAAGAAGAGATACAGATGCAGAAGCAGCAGTTCCAGCTTCAGCTAGAACAAATGAAAAAAGATCGTGACGAAGCAGAACGAAGAAGAATGGAATTGATGATAGAATACGAGAGGGCAAGGAAAAGTGATGAAGAAATACGAAAACAACAGATTGAAGAGCAAAAGATGCGTGAGGAAGACAAAGAAGCCATGCGTTTGGCAGAATTACAAAGAGCCGAAGAGATTCGACAGGAAAAATTGAAAATGGAGAAAGAAAATTTGGAAAAAGCGGAAAGAGAAAGGGAAGAACAATTAGAATTAGAACAAAAGAAACTCGCTCTTAAGGAAGCTCAGCTCCGAGAAATGGCTATAGAAAAGGAGGAACGTAGAAGACAGTTAGAATTGTTGCAGCAAAAGATAGAACAAGAAGAACTACGTAGGGTAGAAGATCAAAATAGACTGAGGGAACGAAATGAAGACGAAAGAAGAAGTCGTGAAGAGTCAGAACGAACCAGGGTCAGAGAAAGTGAGACAATGGTGTCCAAGATTAAAAAGATAGGTGATGCAATGAAACACGTATTACCTAAGATGCCATATGATATGATGGAGGTGCCATTATATTTTGAGACAGTTGAGAATGCATTCAACAGTTTTACGGTGGAAAAGCAGTTTTGGGTCAAATTGCTGTTGCCACTAATGACGCCAAGAGCAAGAACGGTGTTGAACCGATTGTCTTTCGATGATCTAGACGATTACGACATAGTGAAAGAACATCTACTGAAAGAATTCAAATTGACAGCGAGAGAATACCGATCACGATTTGGAGATGCGAGGAAAACGGCAGAAGAAACATACACGATGTTTACGGCAAGATTAAAGAACCTGTTGAACTATTATGTCAGAAGTAGGCGAGTGGGTAAAAGCTACGAGAAGTTATTTGATCTGTTGGTGGCGGATAAATTGAAAGAATGTCTACCACCGGGTCCACTACAGTTTGTACTAGCAAAAGAGGGTACTGAATGCTTGGAAGCCAGTAATGTTGCAGAACTCGCAGACGTACACGTGAATAATCGAATTGGTCTAATGTTTCAAGACAAACCGAGATATGAAGCATGGGGTAATAGTTCGAAGCAACCCAGGTGGAATAGTAATAACAAAGAAACAGGAAACCAAGCCAGAAATAACGAAACAAGGAATGATGGTGCTCCTGGAAGACAGTTTGGTCAAGATAGAAGAGAAGCAACGGGTGACAGACAAATGTACAGTCGAATTCCAGTGATGGGACGCCAAAGAGAAAACAATACAGCGAACAATTACAGGCGGGAGAACACTGAACAGAGAGGGATTATTAAGAAACGTTGCCATAATTGTCAGTCAGACCGACATCTGATAAAGGATTGCAAAGCACCACCAAGAGCGACAAATCTGAGAAATAGATTTACTCGAAGTGCAGAAAATCTCAGAGTAAATCAGATACAAGTAAGGAATGCACCGAATCAGTATGAAGAACAAGACAACCGCGAAACGGAAGTGAAGTCAGTGATGAAGTGCACGCCTCAATTTGCTATACAGAGAGAAATAGTAAATTCTACTCCAATTAAAGATACTGGTCGAGAAACAGAAAGCAAAGATGAGTGTCAACGTACGAAGAAGTCTTTACTACAGCATGTCAATGTAGAGATACGTGGAAATGATGACAGTTGTCATCCCGTGCAAGTCAGAGCGCTGATCGACTCTGGTACAGAGATTCCAGTAATCAATGAGGAATTGTTGAAAGGAGCGACAGTGGAAGAAATTGGCAGAGTACATTTGCAATGTGTGGCTGGAGAACCCATTCCAGCTAAGTTGGTGAAAATCGAAGTGCGGATGAGTTGTCATAACGAAGGAGGAGATTGGAAAGACAAGGGAGTAAATATCGCGCCATATTTAACCTTAGTGTGTGCCAGCATTCCGGCAGTCTTGTGCAAAGATAACAAAGAGAAATTCTTGCTGCATCCGGAGATAATCGCAGAACTGAAAGAGGTTCCACCAGTGAATGTATTACAAGGAGAGTTGCAAGCGAATGTGACTACAAGAGCACAGAGTCGGAGAAATGAAGTGGAAGAAGGAGAAGAGGAAAAGTCAAATGAAAGTTTGCTAGATGAGGATACAGAAAGCGATGATGAACAAAGCATTCAAGAAGAAGAAGGAATAACATCCGGAAACAATGAAATTGAAGAAGAGATGGTTGCATGTGAACGTGATAATGATTATGATGATTCTGGAAGTGATGGTGAAATGGACACGAGTATGAGGGATTTATTTGCCGAGAATACAAGTGATGAAAGACAATTGGCAGACGCAAAGAAATTTGAAGAGCAGCAGAGAAATGACGAGTCACTGAGGTCGTGGTGGAAGATAGCTGAAGACAAAGGATCAGAGTTTAGTGTGGTGAATGGGTTGATGTATAAGAAGCATCAAATGTTGGACCAGTTGGTGTATCAGTTGGTGTTGCCGAAGGAAAGAAGAATTCAGGTGATGGAATTAGCACATGAGTCAGTATTTGGCGGACACTTGGGAGAAGAGAAGACAAGGGAACGTATCAAGTTGTCCTTTGTGTGGCCAAGGATGCGTAGAGATGTGGTGAAGTTCTGCAAGTCCTGTGAGAAGTGTCAGCTGAAAGCACGGAGTTTGGTGATGGATCGAGTGCCGATTACACCAATACCAAGAGAGGATGTGCCGTTCAGAAGAATGACCATGGACGTCGTAGGACCGATCGAACCAACTTCAGCAGCAGGGCATAAGTATTGTTTGTGCATCGTGGACTCATGTACAAGATGGCCGACAATATTCTTGATGAAGTCATTGACCGCTAAGGCTGTATGCGAAGCTTTGATGAAGCTGTTCATGGATGTGGGAGTTCCGTCAGTGATCACGAGCGACAGGGGGACGAATTTTACAGCCAGGCTAACAAGAGAATTTCTGAAACTGATGGGGTGTTGTCCTCGATTCGATTCGCCAGGACATCCAGAAGCGGCAGGATTGGTGGAGAGATGGAATCAAACGTTCAAGAAAATGATTCATCATGTCGTTGTGGAAAATCCGAGACAGTGGCATAAAATTATTCCATTTACAGTCTGGGCATTGAGAGAAGTGCCTAACGCAACTACAGGAGTGGCACCGTATTTGCTGGTCTATGGAAAGTTACCGAGAGGGCCACTCACCATCCTTAAAGAAAGCTGGACCAAAGAAATAAATCTACCACCGAACATTGGAGTGCAACCGGCAAAATACCTGAAAAATTTAAGAGCAGACATGGAAAAGGCCTTGACATTCGCCGAGAGCTGTGCTGGAGAAAAGCAAAAACAGTACGCCAGTCAATACAACAAAAGAGCAAAAGATAAAGAATTCGAGCCAGGAGAGAACGTCATCGTGCTGTATCCAACGTCAACCAATAAATTGATCTCACGATGGCATGGTCCATGCAAGGTCCTGCAAAGAAGATCCAAATATTCGTATCTGGTGGACATGAACGAAAACGGTCGACGGATTATTCATGCTAACAAGATGAGGAAGTTCATTACGAGAACATTGTCTTGTGGTCTGATCGTGGAAGAGGATGACGAATTTGAATCAGTGGTAGAAATACCGCTGAAGGAAGATTATTCAGAGACAAAACAGAAGTCACTTCAATTGGATTACGAACAAATTGGACATCTGACCAGCGAGCAACAGAAACAATTACTGGATGTACTGAATCGATACGCTGACAGATTCTCAGACAAACCTGGATTATGTACGTTGATAGAACACGAAGTGGTGCTGAGGCCAGACTTTCGCGAAAAAGAATTCATGGCATATCGAATACCATTAATATACCGAGCAGAAGTGGAAAAACAAATACAAGAGATGCTGAAAGAAAACATTATTCAACCATCGTCAAGCAGAATGGCAAGTCCACTTGTCATTGTCAAAAAGAAGAATGGATCCTTGAGATTGGCTTGTGACTACAGATACATTAACTCTTTTACTGAAAATTGTCGATATCCTATGCCAATCGTCAACGATGTCTTGAGCAAAGTTGGAAAATCCAAGTTCATTTCTGTTCTGGACTGTCGCAGTGCATATTGGACTTGTCCTGTGAAAAAGAGTGACCAATGGAAGACTGCGTTCGTTACACATAATGGACTGTATGAATTTACGCGTGTTCCTTTTGGAATGATTAACTCAGGACGGACTTTTGTAAAAGCGATAAATATGATTTTGCAACCGATTAATGAGTTTACGGAACCTTATGTTGATGACATTGCAGTGCATTCGAATGATTGGGACATTCATTTGAGACATTTGGAATTATTTTTGAAACAAATAAGACTGCATAATGTAACCTTGAACTTGAAGAAATGTGTGTTTGGTAAGAGTGAGGTGAAGTTCATCGGTCACCTCATAGGATCGGGGAAGAAGATGATGAATCCAGACAGGATTGACAGTTTAATTAATTTGAAGAAACCTGAAACTAGGAAGGAAGTGAAGCAAGTCTTAGGATTTTTTGGATTTTACAGACAGTTTATTTGTAATTTTGCTGAAATTGCTAAACCATTAACAGACTTGACTAGCAAGAAAGTACCTGATAACATTGTTTGGACTGATGCACATCAGAAAGCCTTTGATTCCCTTAAGCAGATTGTCTTATCAAATGTGATTCTATATATGTTTGAGGTTGGGAAACCATTTAATTTGTACTGTGATAGCAGTGATTTTGCTGTGGGAGCGGTCCTATCTCAGATGGACGAGGAAGGGATAGAACGTCCCGTTTCATTTATCAGTCAGAAGCTGACAGATACCCAGAGGAGGTGGGCGACGATTGAGAAGGAAGCCTATGCGATCATATGGGCTTTAAACAAGTTGAAAGAAATTCTTATTGGTTCTAAAATCAATGTGTTTACGGACCATAACCCTTTAGTTTATTTGACTGAATCAATGTCGAAATCTGCTAAATTAGTCAGATGGTCTTTATCATTGCAAAATTTTGACATTCTATTGAACTATAAGAAAGGTAAATTGAATGTAGTAGCCGATTGTCTGTCTAGATTGTAGTATAAGATATTTTATGATGTATTATGTTATGGACTATTTGCATTGTTTAGTTAAGGTACGTTCGCTAATTTTTATAGGTAATTAGCTCTCTTTAAAAGAAAGGAAGGAGGTAATGTGAGCTAATTTTGTATAGTCTATTTAGTCAGTTGATGTTTAGGCGTACGACTAGACCAGCTCAAGGTCAGCGTCTAGACAGTTAGGCCTGCAGGTGCCAGACTGGCGGGAAAGTTTAGCGCGGCTCGGCCGACCGTCGCCGGAGAGCGCGCGAGAGAGAGAGAGATAGACAGACAGACGGACAGATACACGGAGAGAGGCAGATAGAAGGACAGAGCGGCCAGGGGAAGAGTGTACGCCCAGACAGTGTAAGAAGTTGTAGAGGAAGGCGTTGATAGTAGAGAGAGAGTAGAAGACGTTTTAGAGAACAGTGGAGTTTAGATAATAATAGTTGCGTTGCTGTCGTAGAATTCAAGCGTTTGTCGTCGTTGATCTATTGTTGTGATATCTGCGTGTGTTATGAACGAAGAAGAAGAAAATACAAGAAACAGAGCTTTGTTGTAATTGAACAAGTTAAGAACTTTAGAGATTTATACACTAGCTTTAGATATCGAAACACAGTGACTAGGCTAGGGATAGGCTACGCTACTGAACACAAGGGAAAAAACGGGAGAAAACTTTGAAGGTCAATTGGGTGTTGACAGATAGATACACACATGCATACATACACACATGCATACATACACACATGCATGCATACACACATGCATAGTTTTTGCATACATGCACGTATTCACATACACACTTAGGCTCTATACTTACGGGCACGCACCGTTCTATGCGTTCATCTGACGCCTTCTGACTCTATCGGTGTCGGTGTCTCTGTCTCTGTTGCCTTCTCATATCTACCGCTAATTACTTGGAGTGTTGTTATCTGGTACGAAGCAGAGTCGACCGGTAGATATAGTCCACCGCTGCCTCCCTCCCTCTCTCCCCCCTATCCCCCGATCCACTGCATGGTCGTCGTTCACAGTTGACATTTACATGGTCGGAATTTATCTAGCGCCAGCTGTCGAGTTTCGTTGAGAAGTTGACAGCAGCAGCGAGAGACGACGACTGATCGGATGACAGATCTCGAATCGGATGTGTGTGTGACGAAATTCGTTTCCGTCTTCGATCACTCGACGTGTAGCACTCGTATCTATAGTCTCGTCTACTGTACTCTACTCTTCTCTACTGTTCTCTTCTCTGCTCTTCTCTGCTCTTCTCTGCTCTTCTCTGCTCTGCTCTTCTCTACTCTTCTCTACTCTTCTCTTCTCTTCTCTACTCTGCTCTTCTCTTCTCTTCTCTTATCTGCTCTTCTCTACTCTTCTCTGCTCTACTCTTCTCTGCTCTTCTCTGCTCTTCTCTACTCTTCTCTGCTATTCTCTACCCTTCTCTGCTCTTCTCTACTCTTCTCTGCTCTTCTCTGCTCTTCTCTTCTCTCCTCTGCTCTTCTCTACTCTTCTCTACTCTTCTCTACTCTACTCTGCTCTACTCTGCTCTACTCTGCTCTACTCTGCTCTACTCTGCTCTACTCTGCTCTACTCTGTTCTACTCTGTTCTACTCTGCTCTACTAGTTTCTGATCTTCTCTACTCTTCTCTGCTCTTCTCTACTCTTCTCTGCTCTTCTCTTCTCTGCTCTTCTCTTCTCTCCTCTGCTCTTCTCTACTCTACTCTTCTCTACTCTGTTCTACTCTGCTCTACTAGTTTCTGATCTTCTCTACTCTTCTCTGCTCTTCTCTACTCTTCTCTGCTCTTCTCTGCTCTTCTCTTCTCTCCTCTGCTCTTCTCTACTCTACTCTGCTCTACTCTGCTCTACTCTGCTCTACTCTGTTCTACTCTGCTCTACTAGTTTCTGATCTTCTCTACTCTTCTCTACTCTGCTCTTCTCTGCTCTTCTCTACTCTTCTCTACTCTTCTCTGCTCTACTCTGCTCTACTCTGCTCTATACTCTGCTTTACTAGTTTCTGAACTTCACTTCTCTTCTCTGGTCTTCTCTTCTCTTATGTCTCCTATTCCACGGCTTTTGTAAACGTGTTGTTCTTCAGAAAATGATCAGTTGTAAATGAATTTGTGCAGTTGTAAAAGCAATCTTGTGCAGTGATGACCATTAGAAAAAGGTATCACTGCAGCCGGTTTACAAGGGAAAGAAGGAATTGGAACAAAAAAAATTGAAGTGGATGGCTAAAGAAGGTCATCAGATTTTATATGCGGTGACTTGCGACATTTCCGGTGGCGAAGAAAGGTCATCAGAATTTTTCGCCGGCGACTTGGGACATTTTCGGAAAAATTCTCAGAAACGACTTCAAATTGCTGATTGGTTGTGCACTGTTGTGCAGTCTACAATTTTCTTTAAAAAAAGTCCTGCTCTATTCTTCTATGCTCCTCTAGGCTGTGCATGCTCTTCTCTACTCCTTCGTATTCATTGGTTCATTGGTTCATTTTGGCAGTGTGAGAATTGTGGAAAAATAGCCGAGGGCTGGACTATGATCGACTTGGAATTGGGGTGTGAATAACAGACCTTATTAAGGGGTTCCGAGAAAGACTGGAATTTGAAGCCTCAAACTCCCCGGTAATTCTCACCCTACATTTTGCCGTTGTTCCAAGAGAAACGGGAGAGATGACAAGAGCGAAAGTATGCTAATCAACGCGAAGAATATATAGCGCTAGAGCAGTTGGCTGACACTACCTGACCGATGATCATCTATATCATCTTCTTTTCTTCTTCTTCTTCCATGAGTTTCTAATATGAGTTGGAAGAGAAAGAAAAGGATTTGGATGTCGGTCGAAGAATTGTTGAGACTTGTTGAATAATTAAGTTGAATAATAATTAAGTTGAATAATAATTAAGTTGAATAATTGTTGAATAATAATTGTTGAATAATAATTGTTGAATAATTAAGTTGAATAATAATTAAGTTGAATAATTAAGTTGAATAATAATTGTTGAATAATAATTGTTGAATAATTAAGTTGAATAATAATTAAGTTGAATAATTAAGTTGAATAATAATTGTTGAATAATTAAGTTGAATAATAATTGTTGAATAATTAAGTTGAATAATAATTGTTGAATAATTAATTTGAATAATAATTGTTGAATAATTAAGTTGAATAATAGTTGTTGAATAATTAAGTTGAATAATAATTGTTGAATAATTAAGTTGAATAATAATTGTTGAATAATAATTGTTGAATAATAATTGTTGAAGAATTAAGTTGAATAATAATTGTTGAATAATTAAGTTGAATAATAATTGTTGAATAATAATTGTTGAATAATTAAGTTGAATAATTAAGTTGAATAATAATTGTTGAATAATTAAGTTGAATAATTAAGTTGAATAATAATTGTTGAATAATTAAGTTGAATAATAATTGTTGAATAATTAAGTTGAATAATAGTTGTTGAATAATTAAGTTGAATAATAATTGTTGAATAATTAAGTTGAATAATAATTGTTGAATAATTAAGTTGAATAATAGTTGTTGAATAATTAAGTTGAATAATAATTGTTGAATAATTAAGTTGAATAATAGTTGTTGAATAATTAAGTTGAATAATAATTGTTGAAGAATTAAGTTGAATAATAATTGTTGAATAATTAAGTTGAATAATAATTGTTGAATAATAATTGTTGAATAATTAAGTTGAATAATTAAGTTGAATAATAATTGTTGAATAATTAAGTTGAATAATTAAGTTGAATAATAATTGTTGAATAATTAAGTTGAATAATAATTGTTGAATAATAATTGTTGAATAATTAAGTTGAATAATTAAGTTGAATAATAATTGTTGAATAATAATTGTTGAATAATTAAGTTGAATAATTAAGTTGAATAATAATTGTTGAATAATAATTGTTGAATAATAATTGTTGAATAATAATTGTTGAATAATTGCTGTTTGCATTATTTACAACGACCGTATACTCTTGACAGATATAATATCTATTAGTATGCATTGCATAGTGATTAGTGAATAAAAATGATTTTAGATACATTCGATTGTAATTTCTGACATCTCTGATCGAATGGATGATTTTTGGTAACTCGTCGTTGGGGAGGGAGGGTTACTGACTGTCTATATCTGATTGGTTTTACAACGTCCATCTTCTATTACTAAACAACTGTATACAGCCAGACAGAGAGAGAGACTGCGAGAGACATATATATATATATATATATATATATATATATATATATAGAGAGAGAGAGAGAGAGAGAGAGAGAGAGAGAGAGAGAGAGAGAGAGAGAAAAGAAAGAGAGAAAGAGAGAAAGAGAGGTAGATAGATAGAGATAAACAGACAGAGATACAGATAGTAAGATAGGAGA
>CATKHU010000014.1:0-19041 GCA_949752735.1 Lumbricus terrestris
CCTTTGGCCCGAAAACTTCTGACGACCTTTTTAAAACATTCGTTAGAAATTATTGTCAAAAAAAGTTAAACCAGGTTCCCTGCTTAAAAGCTGACGATCTTTTCAGTCTTTCTCCTTGAACTTGTATTGCCCAAAAACACACAATGAGGCCTTTTGCTGTATTTTTTACTGCACATTTCCTTCCATTCCGATCTTCCATGTTAAATTGGCAAATTACCTCAAATCCGATAACAGTCGCCTTTTAAAAACTATTTTTCATTGCACAAGATTGCTTTTACAACTGCACAAATTCATTTACAAGTGCACATTTTTTGTGTACAACCGCACTTTGAAAAGCCCTGATAGATAGATTGATTGTATATCGACAATGAATATATCACAATAGCGGTCAGTTAACAGTCTGAATGCAACCTAAGACTCTACCACTATGATACTCCTACCTACCAAATTCTTTAGCCTATTTTTCACACTTATTTCCCACAATCTTGGCATTGCCAAATCTCCACGTCTATCCACACCTAAATTAATCACCTCGACAACCTCGTGCGCATGTTTCATGCACATCTTTCATGCACATTCGTGACCGTCGAGGTGACATCAACTCTCATTGATAATTTCTTCTCCAATAGAACCTCAAAAATTGTGGACTCTTTTATTATTGCATCTGACATATCTGATCATCTTCCAATCCTTGTAAGACTCAAACTTATCCCTACCAAAGAAGCAACTATTGATTACCAAAATACTCGTAATGTCAATCCAGCATCTTGTGAGCACTTTATAAATTTATTATCTAATATTGATTGGTCTGAAGTTAGTCACTCTTGTGCTTGCAATGATCCTGATGGATCCTATGAGCTATTCTTATCTTTGATTAAAACTGCCTATAACATAGCATTTCCTCTCAAACGTAAACTGATCAATCAATTCAATCAATTTTTATTTGGCAACCAAAGCAAAGCAAATTTAAAATAAATCAGATGCAACATCATATAAACAAAGTTAACACAATAAAATAAAACAGTGCTTAAATAATGATGCTGATAGTTTACAATTGGTTGCACAGGGGACTCGGAAGGGGTCTTGCAACCCCGCTAGGTGGGCCCCCTGGGCGGAAATACCATGATGAGGAAGGCCATTAGGTTGCCATAAAGTGGTCTCAATATAAACAACATTAAAAAAGCAAATGTTCTGAAAAACCTTAACTAAACATTAAACACCTTAACTAATAGCACGGTTACACATTCGAAGGTCATAGCGCCTAGAAGAAAAAATTTTAGGCAGAAAATTTACTGAATGGTCGGGATATTGCTCAATAGGTTGAAATTGGATATAACCTAGGTCATTACCAAATTAATTCAAAAAGAATGAAGGAAGGTAATTTAATAGTTAAACTATTTAACGACTAAGTGGCTAGCAACAATGAATACCCAAGGTGTGTTAAGATAATCTATTGGCTTTTATCGAGTATCAGGGCTCTCAGTCTTAGCTTAAAGAGACTAAGACTAGGTTGTAGTCTGATGGAAAGAGGAATTTCATTCCATGTTTGAGCCCCATTGTATTTAACAGAGAAGCGACGGATATTGGTGTGGGCGTAAGGCAGATGGTAAGAGTTGGCCTGTCTGGTATGATATGAATGTACCTCAGTAGTAGAGAGGAAAAAATTATTAAACACAGAGGGTAATAAACCATGAAAATATTTAAACATGAACTCGCCTATCTGCACATGCCTAATTTGATAAACATTGAGAAGGTTAAATTCCCGGAATTTAGATTTGGTCGAAGTCCCATAGGGCAAGTATCCTATATATCGAATTGCTCGCTTTTGGAGTTTGAGTAAATTCAGTATACTAGATTTGTAGGTAGAGGCCCAAATTATATTGCAGTATGTGAGGTAAGGGTAAATGAGTGAATAATATAATGTGAGACGAATATGAGGAGGTACAAGCTGGGAGGTACGGGATAATATTCCAAGGTTTTTAGCGATTTTATTAGATACAATTTTTATGTGGTCTTTCCAGGTTAGGTGTTGATCAATATACACTCCTAAGAATTTAGTAGATATAACCTGAGTGAGCGGGACCCCTTCAATGCATACCCTCAGATTTCCTGTTGGACAATTCTTTCTATGAGATTTAAAGATTATGTAATTGGTTTTGTCAAGATTTAAGGACAGTTTATTTACATGGAACCATTCAGCTATGTTTATCAATTCAGAGTTAACGTCGAGAATTAGAGCATCAAGCGATGAGTTAGAGTAGAATACATTAGTGTCATCAGCAAAGAGTATAAAGTACAACAGAGGGGATGCATTAGGAAGATCATTGACGTAGATTAGAAACAATAAGGGACCGAGAATAGATCCTTGGGGACTCCAAAGTTAATTTCCCGTAGATTAGATAAAGTGCCATTGCATGAGACCAATTGAGATCGGGCAGTAAAATAACTAGAAAACCAACTTAATTGGGTACCCCGGATCCCATAAATGCTTAATTTTTTTAGTAGGATATTATGATTGACGGTGTCGAAGGCCTTTGCCAGGTCGAAAAAGATTCCTATTGCATACTGGTTATTTTCAATTGCATTGGAAATTTTGTCCTGCATACTCATAAGGGGCATGTAGGTAGAGTGTCCAGATTGGAATCCATGCTGAGAAGGGAAGAGGACATTACCTTTAGAAAAGAAATTATCGAGACGTTCATACATGGCTTTTTCAAAAAATTTAGAGAAAAATGGTAGTACTGAAATGGGTCTGTAATTTGTAACATCATCTTTAGTCCCTTTTTTATAAACTGGAACCACTTTAGCGATTTTTAATGATTGAGGAAATACCCCGGTGCTAAAAGAACAGTTAATTAAATCAGATAAGAGGTGAGCAATAGAGGGCAGGGATAGAAGTGCAATGCTGGGATCAATGTCATCAACTCCTTTGCCGTGTGAACAGTTAATGGAGTGCCCAAGACGTATAACTTCCTCGGGAGAGGTTTCGCTGAGTCCAAAAGATTCGATATGTGGCGAGGGCATGAATTTATCAAACGAAGTCATGGTAGTAGGGATTTTAGAAGCAAGTGACTGGGCTATCTCCGTAAAGTAGGTATTAAATTTATTAGCAACAGATCTAGGATCAGAAATCTTCACCCCATCGACTGTTAGCGATAAGACATTTTTATCAAGACTATCATTCGTCCCCATAAGAGTTCGCAGCAGGCTCCAAGTTTTCTTCAAGTTATTGCTATGCTTACAAAATTCTGAGGCATAATAATTTTTTTCAGCTAGAATTCTCAAGGATTTAAATTTGTTTCTATAAGAAACAAACTTCAGCTTATTACTATCATTAGGTTTTTTTATATACTTTAGATATAATGCAGATTTTTTCTACAGGATTTGAGGAGACCCTTTGTCATCCAAGGTTTAATTGGGGTGGAATTTCGTCCACAATTATTTTGGGTGAGAGGAAAAAATTCATCGTAGGTCTCCGTGTATTTGGATTGGAAAAAATCATACGCCCCATTAACATCCTGGTTGGCACAGGCTTCCAAGACAGGGGACCAGTCAATTAGGGCAAGGGCTTCGTTAAAAGCAACTTTTTTAGGCCCCGTGATTAGACGATGAGTACCAACAGGAGGTTTGTTGTAAGGCAGAGGACCATAATCAAACTGAGCTAGGATAGGCAGATGGTCAGAGATGTCGGTGGCTAGGATAAATGACTTAGTTAGTCTTGGCCATGTGTTAGTAAATATGTTATCTATAAGTGTGGAGGTATTGCAAGTAATTCTCGTTGGTCTGGTGATGGCAGGTAACAGATGATGGGAGGTCATACAACTGTAGAATAGTGCAGTACTTCTATGTTCAGCGATTTTTAACAAGTCCACATTGAAGTCCCCCATCAAAAGCAGATCCTTAGATTTTTTATAGAGTTTAGTTATCAAGCAATCTAAATCTTCCACAAAATCGTCAAGGTTATGGCCGGGCGGCCTGTAGATAATTCCCGTTGTAATGAACCCTACTTTTAGGTGAATTTTCAGGAAGTATCTTTCAAAGGTTTGGGGCGAGGTCATGGAGCCCTGAACTGAATCTTCAATAATTTCGTAAGAAATTCCATCTTTAATCAGGAAGCCCACCCCTCCGCCCCCCTTTGAAGTACCTCTTGATTTGTGGATAAATTTGTAACCAGGTATGTTGATCAAGTCAACTTGATTTTCATCTAACCAAGTTTCAGAGAGTCCCAAGATGGACACTGGCAGAATATCTAGGAGGTCTCTAATTTCAGATAATTTTGGTAATAAACTTCGACAATTAACATGCATCACTGTTAGAGAATGGGGAGAAATGGAGAAATTTGGTTGCAGAGAGTGTGGAGCACTATATGCACTTTCATATGTTATGTTGTTAAAGTAGTTACTATCAGGGTCAAGGTCAGGACAGTTTAATAAAGGGCGATTTTCAAATTCGTTAACAATCAAATTTAGGCATGGTGCAGTAGATGTGCAGAGTAAAGGATGGGACTCATTCAGGTCGTTGAATCCTTCATCGTCATAATAATAAAAGGGTAGCTCCCTGTTAATGCAGGTGGCACATAGGCATACTTCTCCCACACAGAGTGTACAAGAATCATCCCTAGAGTGCAGAGGAAGGTGTGCCATGGATTGGTAATCTCTATTTGTAGGCGCTATTGCTGTATCCATCCAATTTAAGTGCAAATTGTGCTAATAAATCTACCCAAATAGGGCAACAACAAATGGGACCTAAGGGGTCACACAACTGGACCCTAATAAAAGAAAAAATCAAATAATTTCCCGGACTGGGAGATAATTGTAGGCAAATATATATCTTAACTAAGAACTGAACCAAGAAGTAAAATGACTTAGAACCTCAATCAAAGGTGAAAGTGGGAGATCTCAGTCATACCCGAATCAATCTACCCAAATAGGGCAACAACCAAATGGGACCCAAGGGGTCACACAACTGGACCCTAATAAAAGAAAAAATCAAATATTTTCCCCGACTGGGAGATAATTGTAGGCAAATATATATCTTAACTAAGAACTGAACCAAGAAGTAAAATGACCTAGAACCTCATTCAAAGGTGAAATTGGGAGATCTCAGTCATACCCGAATCAGTAGACTGGTAAACATAGTAAGATAATAATATAACCCCTGAGACAAAAAATGATGATATCATCACCCAGTAAAGAATAAGATGAGAACATAACCCAGTTAAAATAAGATAATTATATAACCCAGTCAAAAATAAGAAGATATCTTCACCCAGTCAAAATATAACCCAGCCAGAAATGCAAAAGAACAAATAAGCAGACACAATCCAGGCACAAAATTTACATTAACAAGAGTTATGGTATATGTGCAAAAACAAACTTGTGGACACAGATCAGACACATTCCAAACAGTCTATGACATACCCTATATGCAGCTGATACATATTCACACAACTCATCCAGGAACAGCATGGCATTGGATTGTTTTTATGCACAAAACAAACTTGAGAATACAAAATAGGCGCAGCATTGGCACGGATATGTGAGTAATGCAGAAATAGAGACTCACAGATTCATTCCATGCAATGCACTAGCATCGGCATGAAGTATGCACAAAGTGAGTTTACTCACAGGACAACATATCAGGAGCAGCACTGGTTCAGGCATAAACTGCATGTACAAAAACTAATAAGCAAATGCAATCCTGGCACAATACTGATATGGGCAAATACATGTACCTTTATAGACTGACAATTTATGTTTACGGCTGAACATAAGTCACTAATTGTCACATTGTAGAAAAGCTAGTACTCAGTTTAGAGAACAAAGATAAAAAGTCAAATATTGCAGATATCAAACCACATAAGAAACTAAATCAGCCATGGATGACCCCTGGTCTACTAAAGTCATGTAAATATAAGTCTAAACTACACCTAAAATTTGTCAAGAACCCTTCACCTGAAAATAAATCTAAATTCACTTCATATAGAAATAAATTTAAGACGATTCGAATCAAAGCTGAAAAGCAGTATTATGAATCCGAATTTCTAAAATATAATCATGATTTAAAAAAGACTTGGCAAATAATAAGAAATATTATAAATACAAAGGACAAGAATATTGGTATTACAAATCTTTGCATTAATGGTGAGAGTGTGACAGATGCTAGTATCATTTCTGAGAAATTTAATAACTATTTTGCCAATGTTGCTCAAGATCTTGTCAATAAGATACCTGATTCCACGAACACGATCCATACATATCTCAACCCACCAATTCCAACATCTTTTGCCATCTATCCTACTTCCTCTACTGAACTATTATCAATTAATCATAGTCTTAAAACTTCTCATTCTTCAGGTCTTGATGAGATAGACCCAATTATTATGAGCCCTTTATTAGAACTCGTTGCTGACCCTTTGGCTGAAATCATCAACTGTTCTCTGTCTACGGGCATTGTTCCATCTGCTCTAAAAATAGCCAAGGTTATACCCATATATAAACAAGGTAATAAAGAAGAGTTTGTGAATTATAGACCAATTTCTATCTTGCCTTTTTTTCCCAAATTTATTGAAAAAGTTATGTATTCACGACTCTTTAATTACTTTACCAAAAAGAATATTCTACATGATTCGCAACATGGCTTCCAACCAGGTCACTCTACTTCCATGTCACTTCTCAATATCCAGGATAATATATCTTCTATAATTGATCGAGGCGAATTTGCATTGGGCATATTTATTGATATTGCAAAAGCTTTTGATTCTGTTAATCACGATATTTTAATTTCTAAATTACATAATATTGGAGTAAGGGGTATTGCCCTTGATTGGTTTAAGAGCTATCTTGAAAATAGAATGCAACAGGTCTATTGCAATGGTTCTTTATCCAAAATCAATTTGATCAAATTTGGTGTCCCTCAAAGGTCTATCCTTGGACCCCTCCTTTTCTTACTTTTTATCAATGACCTTCCTAACGCCTCCCATTTACTGCGCTTTGTTCTATTCGCTGATGATACTAACATTTTTGCCTCCCATAAATCTTATGAATTACTTTTTCAATTGGTGAATCATGAGCTCTTACACGTTGTTGATTGGTTCCGAGTTAATAAGCTCTCCTTGAATCTTAGTAAAACCAACTATATCTTGTTTCGCTCGCATCGTAAATCTATCCCTGATATAAAATTAACAATTTCTATGGACAACTTCATTATACCCCAAGTAACATCAACTAAATTCTTGGGTGTCCATGTGGACCAATTTCTAACTTGGAAGGTCCATATTGAAAACATATCTAAAAAGATAGCTAAAAGTGTTGGTATCCTGACCTGTATTGCTTATATGTTACCACCTCGAATTAGACTTAACTTATATTACTCTATTATCCATCCGTATCTTTCATATTGCAATATTGTTTGGGCTTCTAACTACTCTTCTCGACTTGCAAGACTAACCACACTTCAGAACAGAGCTGCTAAAATTATCTGGGACTATCCCGCCGTTCTCATTCACATCTCCTTTTATCTAAATTAAGAATTCTTACCATTGAACAGATAAGAGTCATGCAAACGTCTGAACTTATGTTCAAACATATGCATAATCTTTTGCCTCATGCCTTTGCCGATTTCTTTACTCTAACCTCTGATTTAGTTCCCTATAACTTGAGATCCTCACTTAATTATAGAAGGATTATCACTAGAACTAATACTCGTTTGTTTTCAATTAAAAGTGCGGGTCCTAGGACCTGGAACAACTTACCCTTATCTATTCAGAATTCCCTCTGCTTCACCTTATTTAAACGTAAACTTAAAAGTCATTTGCTTTATGTTGTCCCTTGTTAAATCCACTGATCTCAATCTATGTTACTACTTATATTCTTTTATTCTTAACTACTCTTCTAAATCGACACACCCAACATCACCTTCATACTTTTCTAAGGATGTAGTTAACTAGTTAAGATAATAATTAATCTTTATCACCTTAGTACTCTATAATCTGCATAACCTGTTGCTGCTTACTTTACCTTGTATTTGGGAAACCCTGTCAGTGGGACACTAGTCCCTTAGGGGTTCTTTCCTTTTGCTTTTTGCTAGTTTTTATGTCATTTGTTATGTACAAAGATGATTTGTCAATTGTCACTGAGCAATAAAAAACTGTGGTTATGGTTATGGTTATGGTTATGCACATGTTTCATGCACATCTTTCATGCACATTCGTGACCGTCACCTCATTCCACTAATGCTTGACTTTAAAAGAGCATCCACACACACTCCGTTGTAAAATTCGAACTTGATTACTGCAATTCTCTGTTTCTCCCTTGCTCAACCTCGGATCCACCCATATGGCGGGTCCGCAGCTCATACAAAAAGTCTTTCGCGTGACCTGTCACCAGAACAACCAAGCATCGACATATCACACCCTTTCCTAAATCATTCAGCGAATAAAGGCTCATCGCCCCTTGGGTATCAGAATGGCAATCGTTCTGCATTTCGAAGCCCAAGAATGTCCTTAGAGGAGAACTATAGAAGCATAGGCTACATCAGCCAGTAGCAACGGGACTATATAGAGGAATAAATAGACGGTGATAAACTGATAGCTTACGAGAACCTATCGGCACCAATAAAAATTTCGCCTATTTATAGCTAAGCTCGTTCTCCCATTCATTATACCCACATCCCACCTACACTCGTGATATTTATAGGGTGTTCTCGTCAGTTGAAAACTCTGCCGCGGGTTGACTGTTCACAACCGTGTATACGAGAGCTCCTTAATCTCAAATATTCGCGATAACCTTGTCCTGTTTAGCCAGGAGGGGTGTGGGTGGAAGTTCAATCTGTTGGTATAGGCGGTCAATCAATGGAAAATCCACATGGTGGGTCTATTGATCATCCGCTGATTGAATTCACTTGCGATAAATCTGTACCATCATGAGAGTTCACCGCTGCAGCTGCGTTGGTCTATCTATAGGCTATTATATCGCGTGGGCGAGATATAATGGCTAAGCATAATTGAACCTGTAGAATGGGGATTTGATGGATAATTCAAGCCGTGATGATACGTGTATTATTCAACACATTTAATGAAGATGTCGTCCCTATAGTAACAAGATATATATCCGCCTATTATACAAGACCTCGATCGAGAGGTAGATCTATACATGTATCGTCTCTAGCGTATTATAAAACATGGCGCCACTGATTGCTTTCTTTTGAAGCAGCGTTCTATAAATATCCGTGTTAGTGGTGGCGTCGTTGCCTTGAAGCCGGAAGGTTCGAGGCTCGAATCCACCTCGCCGCGTAAGGACCTTGGGCAAGTCCTTCACTCACAATTGCTCAGCGCTTCGGCGTGAAACTCCGATGCAGTGTCCGCTCTGCATTCGGGAGCGCCTCTGAGTAGTGAGAGAGCTTGAAGGAGCGCTATAACAAGTGCGCATACAAACAATACAAACAAAAATCCGATTACAAATAGCCTACTGTTCGAATAGCCCATTGTTAAATATACGATTACGAATTGCTTGCGAATTTGCAATTCATTACTAATTTCTAGCAGCCCTGCAGGTCGCCCGCCTGGCTGGAATGTGGTATAGGTAGCCTACCACCCTGCACGCTGCCGGGGCAGAGGTAACTCGGGTTCTGGGGTTGAAAGCCCTCGATGTCACCAAGATGCATGGATCAACCAAATGAACGATGACCTTAATTGTTAATGAGAAGATTGAGAAACATCGGGTGAAGAAGGAAGAAACTCATCTTCAGAGACGCAGACCAGACATAAATAACATAAAAACTCGCCGTTGCTATGGGAGTCCCAAAGTATACGCAAATGTAACACTACTGTAGGCCTATAGGAATTGATCATATGATTATGCTTTGGATTGATTAGCCCTGCGTGAGTCCTAATATATGCGCGTTGTAAGAAATTAAACATGCTATCTTGATCAAGGGCGGATACAGGAATTTTCAAAGGGGTGGGGCAAAATTTTCGGTCTTGGGCAGGGAAAAAAGTTCGTCTTGGTCGCCGAAAAATCTGAAGACTTTTTTTAGTCGCTTGTCTCCAATTCCCGAGAAAAATATACCATTTTATCCGCCAAAAAAGTTGATGGCCTTTTTTAGTCGTATACGGGCCTCGTGTGCGGACTTCATGGGTGTGCCCTGGGTGTGGGGAGGGTCTACGGAATTACTCATGGGGGCCACGTCATGCAGCTTTCCGAGCCAGAATAGCTGGTAAAAAAGATATTTCTAAATGGGAGGGCCATGGCCGGATTGCGGATTGCCCCCTGGATCCGCCCTTATCTTGATCATGTAATTAATTTATTATACTTTGCGTTCATAGCATGTATTATAATAGCCTACAGCATTTGAGATAGCGCTCGTAGCATGCATATTGCGTAAGCTGATCCGCGGTTATACGGGACAATTAACCCTCTGACGTCCCAACGCAACTGTAGCCTATGGCACCACTAAAAGCCATCTGTGATGCTCTCTGGCAGACAATGGGTTTCATGGCAAGTGCTTGATCAGTCAGTCCGTCGAATCTTTATTGATATAGGCAGGCAGATAGGTATTGAGATCCAGCTGAAGCTTCGACAGAGGTTGCATCTGTTTTGGATCCAACGTCTGTTTAAGACACATGGGCGAATGGTCAGTGTTTTATTTTATGGCAGGAAGCACATTTTATTTGGACTTGTTATAGAGCGAGCGAGCGACGCCTCGAGTGTTTCCGTGTTCTTCTGGAGGACCTTTGTATAGGAAGTCAAGTGCACAATAATTATGGGTGCATTCGACAAATTCCGCTTCGCTTCTGCGCAGAAGAAGTTAGGTAGGCCTATAGCCTACGAGATACGAGAAACAAAAATAGGGGAGAGTGCTACAAGACGCCCAGGGCGGGTAAGATGCCCACCCCCTTTAAAGCGGTTGAAAAGATACATATTCGTGTTTTAGTTGTCTCATTGCATGCAGCGACATCTTGTGAACCTCCCATAACAATAATGTTTCAGTATTCGAGATATTGACGCGATAAATCAATTTTCTAAATTTTCACCACTTTTGAGTAAGTACACATTTACGAATCTTCCTGATTTTCTCTTTAACCGTATGCAGTACCAATTCGCGCATTTCGACGTTTATTCTGTGCTCACTTGCAGTTGTTTTAATGGTTTTACATAAATCTTAAACATTTATCTCGTTAAATAAAATGGCGTCAGTAGAGCAGGACTCGAAAATTACAAGATACCCATGGTCATCTTGAATACATGGGTAGCATAGAGATTACAAGATGCCCATGGGCGTCTTGAGTGTATAGGAGGCCTAGAGATTACAAGACGCCCATGAGCGTCTTTGATACTATGAGCAAATGGCCAAAAATCGGTACCCACCATGACACCACCTTTTACTCATAAAAATACGGGCCCATGTGCAAATTTATCAGTGTTTATTGAATCTATTTCACCCTTGCCCAAAACTTCAGTGAAATGGAAAGAATGCAGGAAGTGTAAATGTTGGTGTCATGAAGAATGTACAGACAAAAAGACATCCCAAGAATTCGTGGGTGACTTTTGTCACTAGTCTGTTAAAATGACAATAATGACTTACAACATGAGATTGGGTTTTTGCTTCTTGAGTTTTGAATTGCTTTGTATCTTTAGGACCTTTTAGTCTTCGTTCAGTTTGTTTTCTCTCATATGCAGTCTTTTGCTTTAGTCTAAAAGTGCATGATCGTTTTAGTCAATTTCCATTGCTCCAAGATGCCCATCCTATGGGCGTCTTGTAGTATAGGGTTCCTAAGACGCCCAGTTTGGAGGGGTCTACTTTTTTAAATTTACACAATTTGTCTTATTGAATTAAGTTCTATAGTTGTTGTCAATTCTTCATTAATGATCACTCTTTGCATTGGGGTCAAACATGTTCTTCTCTTGGAATCCATACCGAAGAAAAGCACAATTTTCCTTAGCATGGGCGTCTTGGAGCACTCTCCCCTACGCAACTTCTGAAGCGCATGTGGTATTTTGGGATATCAATGAAAACCATCAATCAAAGAAATACGACTAGATTGTTTAACCGGGCTTCACAAATATATAGACTCCGACCCGGCCAACAGACTTCAACCTGTTCTTCGTTATAGATGCTTGTGTCATATCGCGCTCAACATTAAACTTAACTGCTTTCAGATTGCGTATATCCACCACAAATTGTCCCACTGGACTAATCGTCTAGATATAATGCCCCGATTGCAGCGCTCATAAATAAGTTGGTGCCCTGAGCAATGAATTATGAGTGGCGCTTTAGAAGTTTGGAAATTGTGGTTGCAATTGCTGCTTGACCTCGGTTGATGCATTTCCCATTAGAACCCGGCGCCGTTGAGTGTATACTTGCTTGTGTGTATATACTTGCTTGTGTGTAGGCCTATACTAAACCAATCAGTTTTAAAGACTGAAACTAAACCGAAATTGAACCTGCACCTAAACAAACTCGACAATAATAAACAAAACTAAACTGTAAACTTAAAACAAAACTAAACTGAAATTGAAACTGAAAAGCAAGCCAAAACTTGACTGGCAATTGCCGAGCGGCTCGAATATTTAAAAGGCAGTTTTTCTATTCATTATTATCATTGTGTATCATTGTACATAACTACATATATATATAATAAATATATTAAATATATATATATACATAACAGATGGCAACTGGGTGCAGTAAAGGTGACTGAAACTAACACTTGCAAAATGTCACACACACACATATAATTATATATATATGTATGTATATGAGGAGAGATATATTTAGGCTCTGTATATTATATATGTATGTGTATAACAAAAATACTTGTTTTCTTTGTATATATATATATATAAATGTACTGTTTGTAGTTTCCTAATCGATATAATTATTTATTCATAGGCCTATATATATATAGGCCTATGAATATATATATATATATATAGGCCTATGAATAAATAATTATATCGATTAGGAAACAACAAACAGTACAACCAAAATATCAACAGAATCCATCTCCGACGGCTCCCACCCCCCATATCGGTGCAGCCGACCCGGCGCTCTTTCGGCGAATTCATAGTAGGAACCGAACTGGCGCAGGCGGTTGGTCGGTCGGTGGGTCGATGGGTCAATGGGTCGGTCGGTCGATCGCTCTCCAGCCTCTTCTTAACCAGATGCAATCGGGGTCTGCGTGAATCTGGACCTGAAATCAAATCAAAGCCCCCAAGCGTCTCCAACACGTTATCAGCTCGAGGCAAACTGTGGTGCGTATACATTTGTCTTAGAGTGCAGTTTTCATCGTCGAGGGATTAACGACGGATTTGTACGCTGTTTAATTATCAGTCGCTGCTGATTCCCTTATTCTTCGATTGTGATGTATGTGGACCATTCGTCCGAATCCGATTAAAATCCGATTATTCGATTGGTTCCCTGTTGATGATTTTATCCGATGACCCGGATACACGCATACACTCTACTGACCGAGGGTGTTACGGTAGGCGGTCAGTGTGACACGTCTCTGTATCCTCCCTCTCCCGTGTCCTGAGACAAGAACAAAACACAGAGACAGTGACAAACAGAAACAGAGGCAGAGATAGATACAGAGATGAATACAGATATAGAGACAGAGATAGGTACAGAGAGACGGAGACATAGACATGCAGAGGCAGACAGACAGACAGAGAGGCAGAGAGACAAAGTGAGAGACAAACAGAGACATACAGACAGACAGACAGAGACAGACAGTTAGACAGACAGAGAGGCAGAGAGACAAAGTGAGAGAGAGAGGCGGAGAGACAGACAGACAGAGACATACAGACATGCAGAGGCAGACAGACAGACAGAAAGGCAGAGAGACAAAGTGAGAGAGACAGACAGAGACATACAGACAGACAGAGACCGATAGACAGAGACATGGACAGAGGTTTTTCAATCTCGAAGCAGACGAGGACTTTCGATGACTCATTAGCATGCTTTACTTCATTTTCCCCGAATTCCCATTGCATTCTATTCCGTGAATTTCCGTCACATTACCGAAACAAAACCTGCGCTACAAGAAATTCGAAACATCTCGCTGCATTACTCTACGTTACATCGGGCGTCTAGGTCTACTATATTGTGTTCTCTGAATCTTGGAACTGTTCTTGTTCTTGAACTTGCTCTTGAGTTCTTGATCTCTTTCCTCGTTGATTTGAGCAAACAATTGAATCATCAGGAAGCTGTATAAGCATTGCGAGGTTTCGTTTGACACGAATAGTCTATGCAATTATTCGCATTAGTAAACACACAGCAACTTCTCATCACCAGAGGGATGACACATTATTATCAAGGCAATCCTGCGTTTAACATAGTCAGGAGTTAGGACTTTAAGTGAGGATTGCATGAGCAGTATTTATACGAGCACAATGTTTGCAACTAATTAAGATCGTTGATTTATTCATGCACGGAACTCTTCTGGTTTACGGACACGCCGAAAGAAATGATGCAAAGACGAAATATTATTGTTCGGAGCAAAGAATAGAACAATTGCAGAACGGTAAGGCAGGAAAAGAAGAATACAGACATATTAGGAAGATACAGATAATGACATCAAGGCGAAAGAAATGGGACAAAAAATTAGTCAGATGTTGGACGATCGAGAGTTAGAGGGAGATTGGTTGAGAACAGTTGACCGCAAGATACGTTGCAACTTGCAAGACGGATTTATCTAAGAATTACTAGAATACAGAGCTTGACAGTGAGGCTTACGGAAGAAATTGAGAGACAAAAGCAAAGCATGGAGACACAACGTACAGGGACAGAGAAAGAGGCAGACAGGCGTAGAAAGAGAAAGAAGCAGGTATCAGCATGGAAACTGCAACTGATCGGGAATGAAGAAGTTAAGGAAGAGAAACAGACAACCAGTGACTGAGACAGAGACATATACAGACTATTACAGAGACAGAGACAGAGACATCCAATTATGTGTAGTGAGCGTGAGAGATATAGGTTGATTCTGCGACATAAAGACTGCAGAGACAGCAGGATATATACAGTAAAAGAAAGAGATACAAATTGTATACTGTATTCAGAGACTAAGTCGCAGCAGTAGGCTATATATATTCATTAATGAAACCACACAGATTGCAGGGAAGCGACATTGACAAGGGGACGTGAAGCATAAACAGCAACACGTATGCAATTAGGTGTTGAGACGCAAACTACAGACAGCCCGAGACAGAGACAAAGGATGTAAAGACAATGAGAAATCAGACGACAGAGACAGAACATCAGAGATTGTAGCCTACTGCATGCTATGCAACCTTTAGCGCAAATCCGCGGAATGTCTAAGAGCTACATAAAAACCGCGTGCGAATGAGCAAGCAGGATATATATATAGGCGTCATATGAAAAGCAAATCAGGACTAGCCAGTTGAGGCACAGTTTTTTCAAGACCAGGATTATGGGGCGTCAAGTTAGACAGACCGATGTAGGATTTTTCCACAGATACAAACTAGTAGTTCAGGTACTTTAACCATCTTTAACCCTTATCTCGAATCTGAAGTCGTGTTGGAAGTATATAACTATGGCAGACGGTACATGGCGCTATTTGATATTGCAGAAGCATGTATTAATATGACTAAGATGCTCATAGATAATGCTCAATATGAAAGCATGTTCACTTGCAAGATAGTTGCGCAATTTTATGACTGTGTTTTGCCATAATCGTGCGGCTGTTAATGTACGACTCATAACCTGGCCGTAAAAATGTATTTACTGACCATAATATTCCCCATAATTATCATACGCACCAGAGTCTTCTACTCGCTGGAATGTTTTATAGACAAATACCAGCTGAAGCGATGCCTATATATATATACAGCGCACGAAAGAGGAAAGATATTTCTCAACATAAAGCACATTTTATTCTTCATTTACCGATGATAAACCGGATAATAATAACCGATACAGTTCGCTTTATTCAACCTCTTGCTGTGAAATCTGATGAGGCTGATTCTCCACGCATGCACACCAGACATGATCACTTAGAAGTATTAGCGAAAGCAGGGAGCACCTTGCCACGCAATCGATGCATCATGGGCGCAATTACGGCCGGGGGGGGGGTGGATTATGCACTCAACTGCCGTATACCGTATATTAAATGGCTTTCGAAATTTTTAAAAATAGTTTTGTGTACTTTGCGATTGTACCCTGGAAATGCATTCCTATATCGTCGTTTGTCTACTAATATATTCTGTTCTCTGTTTATCTGTCACTGTCTGTCACTCTGTCTGTCACTCTGTCTGTCACTCTGGTTGTCACTCTGTCTGTCACTCTGTCTGTCACTCTGTCTGTCATTCTGTCTGTCACTCTGTCTGTCACTCTGTCTGTCACTCTGTCTGTCACTCTGTCTGTCACTCTGTCTGTCACTCTGTCTGTCACTCTGTCTGTCACTCTGTCTGTCACTTTGTATATCACTCTGTCTGTCACTCTGTCTGTCACTCTGTCTGCCGCTCTGTCCGTCACCCTGTCTGTCTCTACCTATCTGTGTTTGTACTGCCAGGCACTTTAAACCTGTTGCCTCAGAATCACTCTTGAGCGAGTAACTGATATCCAATGTCTCAATTATCATTCCATAAGTATATATATATATATATTATTAAATATAGTAATGGCATCCATCGGAAAGCGCTCTATCGGTTTCTTGAGAGGTTGATCGCGCAGTAGCGAGAATTTTTGCTAGAAGTAAAAAAACTGCAACATTGTACCCGCTGAGCGTGCCTCTTCCTCTTCTTCCACCTCCTCCTCCTCTTCCTCCTCCTCCTCCTCTTCCTTCTCCTTCTCCTCCTCTTCCTCCTCCTCACCTCCTCCTCCTCATTCTACTCCTCCTCCTCTTCCTCCTCCTCCTTTTCCTCCTCTTCCTCCTCCTTCTCTTCCTACTCCTCCTCCTCCTCTTCCTCCTCCTCCTCTTCCTCCTCTTCCTCATCTTCCTCCTCCTCATCTTCTTCCTCCTCCTCATCTTCCTCCTCCTTCTCCTCCTCTTCCTCCTCCTCCTCCTCCGCTCTTCTTCCTCCTCTTCCTCCTCCTCCTCTTCCTCCTCCTCCTCATTCTACTCCTCCTCCTCTTCCTCCTCCTCCTTTTCCTCCTCTTCCTCCTCCTTCTCTTCCTACTCCTCCTCCTCTTCCTCCTCCTCCTCTTCCTCCTCTTCCTCCTCCTCCTCCTCTTCCTCCTCCTCCTTTTCCTCCTCTTCCTCCTCCTTCTCTTCCTCCTCCTCCTCCTCTTCCTCCTCCTCCTCTTCCTCCTCTTCCTCCTCCTCCTCCTCCTCCTCCTCCTCCTCCTCTTCATCATCTTTCTCTCCCTCCGTACTCCAGTCGACGCCTCTGGAAAAGAGGAAGGCTTAGGAGAAGCAAAGGCAGGGAGATGGTTAGATGGTTACATGCTGAGACGAAGGCTAAAAGGTTGCGGTTCGATACTCGCCAGGCTTATATTAAGGTATTGCTGTATTGTATTAAAACATTTATAGAGCGTCTCTAATGAACCGTTCAGAGGCGCTTCCAGTGAGTAAGGCTACGAGTGAAGAAAAAAGGGTTTGAGAAAAGAAAATGAATCAAAAGGTATTACCAGCTGGAATTGGAGTCAGATGCAGTCATCAACTTTAAGCGATATGAGGCGACTGTATGATCATATCTAAAGTAGAGATAAACCTATCGCAGGCTGTCATACTGTATTTAAATTCAACCACGGTCGTATTAAGGCATGTTCAGCATGTTCAGCCGAACAGGGGCCCCACACTTTTGAGGGCCCCACACATGCGTGGAAAAAAGTTCGATTTTTAAAAGATTTTTACCATCAATCCCTATCAGCATAGGGCAGACGGTGCAATGCGTTCTACCGCGACGGTTATAGTATACGGTCCGATCGGGAAAGTCCGTCCGTTTGACCAGACGTGCATGGAAGTTGAGGGAATCTATATAACGATGATTGAGAACGGAAAGAATGAGATAAGAGCAAATTGGAAGAGCCAAAGGTGGAGGCAAAAGTGATCGGGGGCGGGGGGATGAGGAAAGAGGAGAAAGAGACAAAGCGAGAGAGCTAGAGCTAGAGAGAGAGAGAGAGAGAGAGAGAGAGAGAGAGAGAGAGAGAGAGAGAGAGAGAGAGAGAGAGACAGACAGACAGACAGACAGACAGACAGAGAGAGAGAGAGAGTGAGAGACAGACAGACAGACAGACAGACAGAGACAGAGATACACACCCATACAAACAGAGCGACTGAGAGAGAAACGAGAGAGGGAGAGACGAGCTATAATTAATAATTATTATATGCATGCCTGAGCTTGCGTGATGCCTTAGACATTGAATTTTGCTGCAGGTCAAATGGAACACCGCTTCTGTAGATCGCCACTTGGCTGAGGAATGATGGAGGAATTGTCTGATGCACACACACACACACACACACACACACACACACACACACACACACACACACACACACACACACACACACACACACACACATTCCAGATGCATATATATACGCACACGCACACATGCGAATACACACACACACTTACATTCTTGATTCATAGGCCTATACGCACACATACACATACATACATACGCACACACACGTACATTCCAGATGCATACATGTATATTCAGAAGAAGAACGTTGGGTGGAGCTACATGCATACAGCATACAGCCTCCAGGTTGTATATACAAAATACATGTATTGTACAGAGACGTACAGCAGACAACGCAGAGTTGCAACTGCATTGAATGATCAAGCCTGAATTTTCTCCTGATTATTATGTAGCCTACAGTCCTACAGTATATGGATAGAAACATTATTATATATGCATAATTTTGCATATTTTTGTATTCATGCAGCTATGTGTATTTTTTATGTATTTATAGTATGTAAGTATTGCATTTATGCTATATATGCACCTTATGCAACGGTTTGGAATTCAATTCATAAGAGGGTGTCCTCCAATCCTCCATGTTAGATTTAAGAGGTATACATGGATGGCCGTATTGTTCACTCATGATGAGCTTCCGCGTTTGGATACTGA
>CATKHU010000015.1:0-19834 GCA_949752735.1 Lumbricus terrestris
AGAGTAAGTGTACAAGAGCCTGTACTTGTGTGTGTGTGCGTGTGCATGAATTCATTTATCATTTCAAACACAACTTACTGCCTGCGGCTTTAGAGGTTACGTGATAACTGCCACTTGGGTGACGCTACTCGCCAGGTCCCTTTTGGGCTTCCCATTGTGGCCGATATTGTAATACTGTCTATTGTCTAATTCGTGTTTTATTGACTGTTACAATTGGCTGAAATAAAAACATTGGATTGATTGATGTGATTGATGGCTTGTCGATTGCTATTTTGAAGTAACATTGAATAGAAGTCATGCTTCGTCACAGAGATAAGTGTACACTGTACAGCAACTTGATATTATTGTATTTAAGTTCTAGCAAAAAGTGGTAATATCTTTGTCTATATCATAGATGTAAAAAACGATGGAAACGGAATAAAAAACGGTAAAAAACGTCGTTTTTTTCGAATAAATAAAAAACGACAAAAAAACGATAAAAAACGGAAACGGTAAATAATTTGACTTTGCTACATCTAAAACCGCATTTTAACCTTGAAAAAATTGATTAGGAACCTACTTCACGCAGGCAATCTCTTAAATGATGATGTTAAACGATGAAATAATGACTTTAGTTAGCTGAATCATTGAGAGTTGGCGGAAAACATAAGAAATATCAGAAAAAATTAAAATTAAGGAAAATAATAACAAAGTAAATGAATAAATAAAGTTAAAGAAAAAAATAAAAAACGATGGGAAAAATAAAAAACGACGTTTTTTGGGAGAGAATAAAAAACGAAAAAAACGTTTTTTACAACTATGGTCTATATAAGACTACAGAATATAAGTTAGATGCGCTAGTCTTATCTGTACAGGTGCAACAGTTCAACTACTCATTTTCAATCCATGTCTAACTACCCATAGACCAGCATCAAAGAACTTGTGGCTTCTTATATTTGTATAAGTTTGCTGGTTGATTCCAGCATATGTCAAATTGCAGTATTAGTAAAGCAGTCCACCATAATGATTTATGGTATGATGATACCTATCATTGTGTTAACGTTTATTATAAATCACTGGGCAGTAGTTTTAAATATTCTTCTGGACTGGTTTGCGAACAGGATACTTTGGGCAATTGGCAGAAGTGTGTGAAAGCAGCGCAGGAAGCACTTGGCCGTGGCAAGAGCGTTGCCGTTGACAACACAAATCCAGACAAAGAATCTCGCAAAAGGTACTTTATCATTATCATCGTCACCATCATCATAATTTTTATAGTCGTTGTTATCATCATCATAGTTGTAATGACAATGGAAATAGGTACGATTAACAATACAGTGATTGTATATGTGAATTACGTCTGTCTGAAAATTAAACCAGTTCATTAAAAACAGATCTGTCTAAGTTTTATTATATTTACAAGCAGTTTTCTCATTGAAGACGAAACTCAGTGCACTGATAGTGTACAGTCAGCAAACATATTATCGATGAGTTGGCTAAGGGGTGAAAATAGATAAGAAATCGTGAAGCAAATATCTACCCATGTCTGGATTTGAACCTTCGAACTTTCGACTGACAGGCCAGCATGCAAACATTAACCATTTGATGATTATTGTATCATGCTTATCCTGTTTTCATAACTGCAATTGAAATGTGCCCCTTTTTTCTGATTTCCATTTATTCTCCAGCCTTAGACTGTCGAGGTTTCTATATAAACTTTTTAGTGTACAGGCAATTGCTGCTCCAAGTGACACAATAGACATTTAGCATCAATTGAACCTTTCAAGAGCCAAAGGCGACCATCCAAAGTTCACAAAGTCTTAACATTACATTGTTCAAAGCATAGTCATAATGCCCGTTTTCATCATATAAATAAGTTCTAGAATGAGGCGTAATTTTTTGGTGTAATTTTTTCCTCAAGGTACATCGATGTTGCAAAGGCTGCTGGGAAATGTTGTCGTTGTTTTGTCATGACAGCATCATTCGACCATGCTCTTCACAACGAACGGGTGCGCAAAGCAGATACTGCAGTCACTGTATTTTCAATACTTTAAGGAATACATATTAAGAAAAAGGGCTGTCCAGTGTCCATATATTATGAACGTGGGGAGATGGTCACTGTATTTAGGCGATTTGCATATGGGCAGGGCCGGATGAAGAAATGTGGGAGCCCTGTTCGGGAAATTTTTTGCAGATCTTCGCCGAAAATTCTGATGACTTTTCTTCTTTTTTTAGTCGGTTGGTCGAAAATTTCGTAGAATATATATATATACCGATTATTTCCCTCCAAAAATGTTGATGACCCTTTTTTTAGTCGCTTGGTTGAAATTTGCTAAAAATCTATACATTTTCGGCAAATTTTTCCCCCGCATGTGTGGGGCCCCTAAAGTGTGGGGCCTCTGTTCGGCCGAACAAGTTGAACATGCCTTAATCCGGCCCTGCGTATGGGTGCATACGGTGGGGGGCATCTCGACAAAATGTACGTACGCAAGGTAAATTCTAATTATGATGTCCACATTAGCCTATTTATAAATCTGTTGTTCTATAGTCGTCCAATGGCATTTGATTACAGTATAAAATCTGTTCAGATCTATAACAGTAAACCTTAACAGTTAACAAATTATAGTTAGCAAATATGATGTTTAACAAATATAAATAGTAGCCTACAGTAAAATGAATGTTTTATACTAAGCAAACTGAAATAGCTGATGTTGCAATGTTTCAAATGTCTCGTTTAAACATTTTATTTCTTTGTTTTGCTTAGTTCCGAGAACTGACAGACAGTAGCCACCAGCTGATCAGTACAATGGTCTATAATTCATATAAGTAAGACTTGAATCCCATTCACTCATTTACAGCATTTATGTAACTCCTTCAAAGGTTGCCACTCAAAGGTGCTCCCAGCCCAGCCCTGGTAAAAAGGGCCTCACGTGTTTGTAAAAAGTGCATGCAAAAACACAACCCGTTAAAGGTTTGTTTTTATGGCTTTGAGTCGGATGTAAAAGGTTTTTAGGATGTTTATTTATGTATGTTCTAGCACATAACACCTAATTCGGTCTACCAGTATGTCATGAATGAATATATATAATGACTTACATATTCTGTTTACAGTGGGAGACTGGTAGAATTGAATATAATGCCGAAATTACAAGTGGTCATCCAGTTTCAAGAATTAAGCCGATAAATTTTTTAGTGAACCTGGCGTGATTGCAGAATTAATATGGCCAAATCGGTTTGAATTAAGAACTGTATTTTGTTCTGCATCTCTTTTTCTTTGAGCTCTTTTTCATGAAAATTTGAGTTGTTTAGCACTGTATATGCATTAAGTTTTTTAAAAAGCTTTGGCATTTACTGCTGACTGATTATGTGCAGTACTAAATGTAAAAATTTATAAAATTATAAATGTCTGCAATGAGTAATGACTATTTTATTTGAACTATTAACTTAGATCAAAATACCAAGAACCAAAAGTGGAGGAAGGATTCAAAGAAGTCATCAAGGTCAACTTTGTTCCAGACTTCACATCTTCAGAACAAGAAACACTGTATGGAAAATTCCTCGTGGAAAAATAGTCCGACACCCGTTCCGCAAGCTACGCGTGTGTGCAGCAGAGTGGTCCATTTTGATAGTACACTAGGTATAATTCAGCGATTGCACGTTCGAGGTTACTAAGGGACTTTGTTACAACCTAGGACAAGTTCTGATTGTAGGCTAATATTTTTGCACTTTCGTTTATATTTACTGATTGTTAGCACGGAATAGGGTTAGAAAATAAAATAAATGCATATAAAATAAATGCATATAAACTGTAGATGTGTTAGCGGAAAAGAGCTGGACAGCAGGAAAATAAGTTTAAATCTAGTAGTGTTATGTGTCTATCAGGACACTTGTAAAAGTGCACTTATAAACATGACTGTCTAAATGAAAATTAAATAAGTTTTTGCAGAAAGTGGCAGTCTTTTCTTGAAGTTCATTGAGTGATTGACATAACCTTGAGTTTCAGGGTATGAGGGGTACCTGAATGCACCTTTTTTTGGCCTGGACTGGGCTGTACCCCTCACTTTTTATATCCAGATGAAACAATGTACATCATCATCATCCTCAATGTTATCATTTTTTAATTATATGTTAGGCATAGTATAAATGGCACCATTATAATCATTTTACAGTGGAATGATGGGTAATGATGCAAAATGTGGTACCCATCATTACCCACATTCCACTGTCAAATAATTATAATGGTGCCGTTTATAACATGCCTAACACATAGCCTGAGATAATTTATGGGCAAACTTTTGTTGTGTATGCATTTTAAGTTTTGAGTGATCAGACTGTGTTTAATTGTGTCCAACTCTCTATTGTATTACCAGGTATGTAACTGGTACACATAAATCTTAAAAATTTAGATTTTTCTTCTTTTAGCAGACAGTTTGGATAAGGAATAAGCACGCATCAATTGGCCTGATTGATTTTTAGTTGTGATGGCATTGAGACAGAGTTTTGGCCTTCAAGCTACTTAAAAGCAGACCATGTATGTATGTGAATGTATGTATGTGACATGTACGCATAAAGGTATCTGGCTATTTATACAATTGATGGAGATTGGCTTTTGTTGTGTCAAGAACCTAATCCATGCTGATTGCCTTTACAGTGGAACAGCTATATTGAAAATGATCAAGTCATTCATGAAATTTCCATAAAACAGAGCTCCATAAGGAAAAATCAGGTACGAGCATGTTAAAGTTGAAGACTTACCAACTTCATTCATATTTACGAACATCTTTATAACGCCAAATAAGACAAAGAGCAGTCAAATGACAAAAAATAAGAAACATGAAAAAGAAAAGACATGTGCTCATTAATCATAGTTAACAACAGATGAGCTCAATATACACAAGCAATCAAACTTCCTATACAGAACTTTGAGTAATATCATGTTTATTCATGAACACCGCTGAGGCAATCACAACTATGGTAATTATCTAATAAATACACTTGTATAAAAGATAAGAATATTCTTTAATTGACCAGTAGATACCTGCACTTGGTTGTTCAAACATGGTAATACACATAAATAATCCATAGAGTTGATCAAAACAGTAAAATATTCTCAATCACACATTTCCCTAAATCCAAAAGCATATAAAATATCAGATCGAGTATTCGTAACTTGAGGCTTTAATGTTCGTAAAATCGTAAATATTCGTGAATAGGGGCCTATTAATTATCATCCTGTTGATAAAAAATTAACAAGTACATTAACAGCAGATTATGAATAGTGACATTTTCAGAAAAGTACAATGCAAATACAATTTGAAGCATGCTTAAAAATTGTCACAAAAGTAAAATTAAGTAATGTATGCCAGTTTAGTATTGAAACTTTTTAACACTTCCCATTTTTCAAACCTGAATATAAGCCGGATTCATACAGAATTCCCGCTTAAATTCTATTAATGTGATTGTCTTGCTGATGCAATCAAGGCACAGGTCAATAGGGACCAGGAGTAGGTCTCATCAAAGACAATAATTATTGAACTATTGAACTAAAAACTGCCCACTAGTGGCTGATTGTCACTAATTATATATCAGAGTCAACATACAAACATGTCCTGAACAGCAGGATGTAAAGAACTTGTTGCAAGAATATGATCTATAAGTGAAATTTTATTAAAGCAATTATTGAAATAGGTAACGCTACCAAAAAAACGCACAAATTATCACACTGGGACTACTTTAAAAAACATCAAGCCAAAAATTTTAATGGATATTGCTATCATTACAGAGGAAATTCGTGTCACCAGCACTGATTATATCATAACCAGGACAAATAACACTTTAAAATAACACTTTAAATATAACCAAGGCAATGAAGTAAATCCTTAGTACATGTATTTTGTATATTCAACACTGGACTTGAAAAAGAACAGAAAACAGCTCAATACTGTGAAATGAGTGAATCTTGTCAATTTGGAAAGACATGTAACCAAGAACACAACTAACCAAGTCACTACCAATAATCCAGGGATATGCCCAGCAGAAGTTTGTGTACATGAACATGAACGTAATCAAATGGAATACTGATCATGGAACTGTTTATTGGCACCAATTCTCAATTAACACGAGACATCGAATGGACAGAACAGCCCAAAGTTTTGCCGTGCGTTTTTTTATGTTGAATAAATATTTTTGCACATTACAGGATCTAATCTAATCTTAAAATTTCATCTAATCTAATCTCATGTAATAACTAACGCAGTGCCAATATCATGAAACAAAATGCATCATTCAATGGTCACTTCAAGTAGAAACTGTAGTAAGAAGTCAATATTTCAGAGAAGCCTTCTTAAATCTGGATGGTACCCAATGTTCATTGCTTCCGAAGATTGTAGATGGTGACGTGTGTGTCGAAGGTGTTCTAATTAATGATTTAGTGTTGAAATATTGGAAATGAATGTTTGAGAATGTATCATCGCAGCAGTGCTATTGCAGACTTATGATCAGGCCAGATGTTAATGGTGAGATTAGATCAAGTGTCAGAAAATAGACGTTAGGGATTAGATTATGTTTGTGATTAAATTAGGCGTCAGCAGTTAGATTAGGTGTTAGCAATTAGATGTCAGTCATTAGATTAGGTGTTATCAATTAGACTAGATTTGGTGATTAGATGTCAGCTGTGATGACCAAAACATATGCACTGCCATTTAGAGTTTCGATGATGAGATTGCAGTACTAGCTGTAGAGTCGTTTTTAAACCTTTCCAAAACCTTACATCTATATGAATCATTAGTGTGTGATTTTCAGCAGTCGTAAATTTAATGATTTAATTAATAATTATAATTAAAATTAATTTGGATGGCACCACTTCAAGACAGTCTCAGCAGAGTTGCTCCAGACAATATCAATAAATGTTTAATTGATATTGATTTCGGTTCAGCTTTTGGTGCTTGTGCAACTAGGTCATTGCAGAATGTTTGCAAAAATTATTATAAAGGACTGTGAACTACATATAATTGGTGATCTTCAACCGGGCAGAATTCCAATGGACATCATTTTCTCTTCTGAATGTCAAGCATGTCTCTGTCGATTTTCCTATTTATGTATCTGTAAGTTAGGAAAGTAATGCCTCTGCATGAAGACAATGTTTCTACGGATATCGCTCAGATTTTAATTGCATGTGGTGACATTTATTCAGTCACTTGTTTTATTGCACTTCGTAAATGCAGTAGAACTGTTTGCTCCCCTGATTCTAGTGCTGGTTTATGTTTTACAATAATGCTGTTTTGTCAGACTTTGCAGTAATAGTTTAATGCTGAATAAAAAAAATGCACTAAATTAGATAGACAATCCCTAGAATTGTGCTCCCAGCAGTAGTAGGACCGTTCACTGAGACTAAAACTGAGACAAGACCACAGCAATCCAATGGCATAGCTCTTTGTTTATCTTCACAACTTGTATATGTATTATGTACTAATCTGTTGATTGCATGTATCATGGTGATCAATAAAGTATTGATTGATTGATACTCAACGTATTATTAATTGATATATAAAGATGCTGTATCACTTTCTGTGATGATTTTAAAATAAGACTGATTTACCAGTAACTTAATACACAGTATTTGCACCTTTAGTAACCTGGCTTAGTCAGAATGTGAACAGTTGAATCTTTAATTTCTTCTTGAGCCAAATGATAGAAAGTTCATGAAGCCATAGTTTGTTAGGCAGCGCATTCAAAATTTCAAACTGTCGGGCTAAAAAATGCACATATGCATCAGAGTAGCCTTTCTCAAACTATGCCAATTGCTACAGCAATTGAGATCATAACCACGAGAGGCAGATTCTTGGAACACTGAATCTTAACTCACAGGTTCATTCATCTTGTTTGAAGCATATTAAAAAAATTTAAATGGTTTTGTGCGATGTCTCATATGAGATTAGTACAGTCTTCAAAACTGTAATGGGCAATCATTCAGTTAAAGTTGTTGCAATTAAAATAAATCTGCATTTGCTGGATGTTAAACATATTAATTCTATTTTATGATAATAGAATGCAGAGAAGTCGGTTTCGTTTATTCGCTTTCCCCCAGTGTTGCATCCACAACTGTTGAGGTTTCAGTTCGACTATGCAACTGAATTCATGGAAAAAATCTATTCCCGTTTAGTCTTTTCTGTTAAATCAGATATGATGTCAATTTTACATTGTCTGACTGCTAGCTAAGTATGTGATGAAATGCTTGTGCACTAGAATTGAGGGTCAAGGTCAATTGACCAAGACACTTTCTTTTTCTAGGGTTAAAACATAGTGATTGAATTTCATGTGCAATTGATTTATGCATGACGAAGTGCAGTATGCAGCACCATTATGAGACCAAAATGATATAATTTTGCAATATAACTAATTAATTGTTAGCAGACATGTATATTGTATATGGCTTCTTTAAAGGTCCTCTTCTTCATTACTAAATTTCTTAAAGACTTAAACCATATGATGAATTAAGCTTTCAGCTGATATTTCAGAATATGAATCACATGCTGTAGATTCGAGTTCCAAGAAGTTTTGGAGCTGGATCAGTTCCTCAAATCACCAGACAATGATGACCCCGCCACATACATTCTGCATGCTGTAGTTGTACACGAAGGCGCTGGTCGTGATGATGGTCACTACTATGTCTATATAAATCCAACAGCTGAACCAGGTGGAAAGGTCAGCCAACAGGAAATACTTTTCCAGTTTCTTTTATAGTGTAATGTAATTTGTCCAAGTTATAAAGCAAGAGAAGCAACTCTTCATTCTGACTATTAATATTTTCCCTACATATTAAGTATGACCAGATAATAGCCAAAACGATGGCCATCCTTCTATTGTACTTGGTGGCTGAGGCGTAAGGATTGCAAAGTACATGTATCTCATGGATGTCAAAGTTCAAAGCTGTGAATGAAAGCAGCAATAAGCATTAAGCAATAGTGTTTCGCCTTATTCCATGAGAGGGATGAGACCAAGACTGCACGATCGAATTATCCCTAGGGCGGACAACCTAACAAGGAAATCGGTTTTAACGGTGATGCTTTCTCTTATTTAAATGTCATGCCATGTAAATCAGTCTCAAGTCTAATGTAACTTAATACACGGTATTTGCACCTTTAGTAGCCTGGCTTAGTCAGAATGTGAACAGTTGAATCTTTAATTTCTTCTTGAGCCAAATGATAGAAAGTTCATGAAGCCATAGTTTGTTAGGCAGCGTATTCAAACTGTTGGGCTAAAAAAAATGCACCTGTGCATCAGAGTAGTCTTTCTCGAACTATGCTACAGCAATTGAGACCATAACCATGAGAGGCAGATTCTTGGAACACTGAATCTTAACTCACAGGTTCATTCATCTTGTTTGAAGCATATTAAAAAATTTTAATGGTTTGTGCGATGCCTTTATATGAGATTAGTACAGTCTTCAAAACTGTAATGGGCAATCATTCAGTTAAAGTTGTTGCAATTAAAATAAATCTGCATTTGCTGGATGTTAAACATTTTATTTCTATTTTATGATGATAGAATGCCGAGAAATCGGTTTCGTTTGTTCGATTTCCCCCGGTGTTGCATCTACAACTGTTGAGGTTTCAGTTTGATTTTGCAACTGAATCCATGGAAAAAATATACTCCCGGTTAGTCTTATCTGTTAAATCAGATATGATGTCAATTAATTACATCGTCTGACTGCTAGCTAAGTATGTGATGAAATGCTTGTGCATTAGAATTGAGGGTCAAAGTCAAATGACCCAGACACTTTCTTTTTCTAGGGTTGAAACATAGTGATTGAATTTCATGTGCAATTGATTTATGCATGACGAAGTGCAGTATGTAGCACCATTATGAAACCAAAATGATATAATTTTGTAATATAACTAATTAATTGTTAGCAGACATGTATATTGTATATGGTTTCTTTAAAGGTCCTCTTCTTCATTACTGAATTTCTTAAAGACTTAAACCATATGATGAATTAAGCTTTCAGCTGATATTTCAGAATATGAATCACATGTTGGAGATTCGAATTCCAAGAGGTTTTGGAACTGGACCCGTTCCTAAGATCACCAGACCATGACGACTCCGCCACCTACATTCTACATGCCATAGTTGTGCACGAAGGTGCTGGTCATGACGATGGTCCCTATTACATCTTCATCAATCCAAACGCTGAACCACTTGGAGAGGTCAGCCAACAAGAAATACTTTTCCAGTAATCCAGTTTGTTTTATAGTGTAATGTAATTTATCCAAGTTTTAAAGCAAGAGAAGCAACTCTTCAATTCTGACTAAATTATTATTTCCCTGTGCATTAAGTACGACCATCCGATAGCGAAGAGGATGGCCATCCTACTTTTGTATTTGGTAGCTGAAGCGTAAGGATTGCAAAGTATCTCAGAGATGTCGAAAGTTCAAAGCTGTGAATGAAAATAAATAAGCAATTGTGTTTAGCGTTTTGTGTTAAGATTTAGCCTTATTCCATGAGACCAAGACTGCACGATCAATTTATCCCTAGGGCGGACAACCTAACAAGGAAATCGGTTTTAACGAGGACGCTTTATCTTATTCAAACATCATGCCATGTAAATCAAAGTGCAGTATAAATAATTGGTCACTATATGAACATATTTATATTGCATTTAGGTTTTGTGTGCTAGTTTTAAAACATTTGACAATTGATTGGCTATAATAGATGATGTAAGTTTATTATACCATTTCTGTACACCAAAATGCAGATAGCAATTGGTCTATTAAAGAATATTCTTATCTTTTCTTATTAGACTGGCTTGAGGTTCCTATACAGCAACTGTATCACTGGAGGAAACTTAAATCCACACATTCTACATAACAAACACTTCAACTAGTCGGTTCCATGGCTATGTAGAAGAGAAGAGAGCTTGACATGTTAATTGAACATATAGAGAGCTAGAAATATGAGATAATTTTGTTCTAATTCTGTGTAAACGGACCGCACTTTGCTGTCTAGGTGCTAAGTTGAATTTTAGATTGAGTTCTTCAACATATAAATTTGTTAGATTATTATTTGTTTGTATAGTGGATCAAGTTGGATGATAAGAAAACTCAGGAAAGTTCTTATGAAGAAGCTGTAGTGGGCAACTTTGGTTCGTCCAAGCTGGACTATACAGTGCATATATGCTTCAATACATTCGCAAGTCCAGTATTGGTAAGTTCCTTAGAATTTGTGGTGTACTGGGGTCTTCTTATGGCTAGTTGTTATTTGAAGTTTTGCTGCTATATTTCTCTACTGATAATCAAAATAACGGGAAAGCAGTTTCAAATCCAAGGTTGGTTTTTGTTAGTCTTAGGATTCTTTTGACATTTTGTTCAAAGTATGCTATCTCTTAAAATGGACTATGCACAGGTTCTTTTCTAGAGCAAGGTGAATGAGGCAGAAGCCTCGGGCATTGTGCTTTCAGAGGACCATGCAGCATTGCAGCTGACTGTAACTTTTTAATGTGATGAGAGTGAATGCTGACAATGCTTAGATCTGCTTTGCTTAGCAACAATACGGGCAGTCAATTTACTGTGTGAATGTGATAGGGTGATTTAGGAAAATCAAGCCAGCACTGTGCACTCCCCTGCAGATAAAGTAAGTCACAACTACTGTAACAGTAGTCCATGTAGAATTTAATTTTTGAGTAATATAGTAAATATTATATTGTTGAACGGAAATGAGTTATAAAATTCTTTAACTGGTATCATACAGAACAAGGCTTTTGATGCCTTCGTAAACTTAGCAAAACAAACGGCATTGGCCTACAGTTGCCAAAGTAATATTCCAGGGTAAAGGAACATTGTGCAGTGAACATGAAGTCATCATTGTGTTTCTTGATTGAGATCAGAGTTTGAGGAAGCTCTTAACTTTCTTTGATCCGCTGGATCATTCATTTAATTTTTCCCTGATTTTATGTTAATGCCTTGGGCTTCATAATAATCATAATATAGAAGTCTTGCACTTGGTATCTTTTGTAATTTGGCAGGTTTGCTTGGTGCTCAAGGCCTCTTAAGTCAGAAACAAATTTGTGAGAATAATGTACTGGAGTTGCTACACGGAGGTCTCTAATCAGACTTAATCAGACGTGTAGATGTTGGATTGTAGATGCAGGCTACTACTTGTTTAGTTCACTAACACAGTAAAATTAACATTTAAAAGCTTAATTTTATTGAGTTGGTGCATGTACATCAACTTTGCATGCTTCTTGTTAACGGGTTAGAGCAATGGCATATATCTCTGATAGATGAGATGGAACTCTGACAAACCTGGACAGAGTCCTTTGCTCTGCCTTTTGATGTTCATGTCGCAAAACTTATATTGTATGGATATGTATTTGGTATCTTTGATGAAATGATTGTCATTTATAAGAAAGTGCAGCATTAGCTTTTTGTATGTAAACATGCACTTATTTTGCACAGTCCCTTGCCTAGTGCATGTGTTGTTTTGCTAAACAGCAAACATGCAATTTAAAGGCATGCTATCTTTTTGCTAAGTATGTGTGTAGTTTAAGGATATTATGGGTAGTCTGAATTATCATTTACATGCCTTATCCATAATGCTGTGAAATATATAATTTAAATTTGAGACAAAATGGCAAGTAACTGATTAATTATGTGATCGGAAGTATGTGAACTGGTTACCATGGTAATAGAGATCTCGGCCAACGAAATCTCTTCAAATGGGATCTTTGAAAGAGACACGGCAAGAAAAGCTGGTAGCAACAAAAGTTCTGAGATACTGGAAACATGGATAGTTTCAAATAAATCTTATTCTTTAAGCGTCCGAATTAATTTAACTCAACTGTTAACATTATGTTAAAGAGCGGGTTTGAAAATTGCGAAGGCGAGAACAAGTAAGACTGGGGACAATATTGAATGAGTTCTACTAGTTAGTAGTTCGTCTAATAGGTGAATGCATTCTAGGCATTGTGGTTAAAAGTTTACCATCGAGTTTTCACAAACGAATTGATTTAAGAGGTTAACCAACTAGCATTATGTAGTATGGCAAGTCAGTAAGTTGCAAAAACGGATTTTATCCAGTTCCGTATCTGTTAGAGGACTCGGTTTGCTGCTCATTCATCATCTCGTGTTAGTACCCGTAATTGAAAATTGGTGCCACACCCACATACACAATCTTGTTTCACAGAATTGTTCTGAAATTGGCAATAATTGTATGTAAGACTACTTCTTCACTAACTTCCAGCAGTAATATTCCAAATTATAGCATTCATTAGCACAAGTTACCTCGTTTTCTGCATTTATAATTTATAATTTTTTTAAAAAAATACAGAATGTAACTTGACAGTTGCCAGCACACTATGACCCTGTGTTAAAATATTTCTTGCAACAGGATTACTTTACTTCGGTTTGAAGTAACTGCAAGCAATGATAATAAACAGTAGTGAATTCTTGCATACCAAACTATGGTAATGCTGGTCCTCACACTAATTAGCCTATTTACTTATTATTTTATGCTGCATAAATTTTTGACATCGTCCGCCTTGTAAACTTAATTCGTACATAGAGAACGAGAGGTAGAATGTGAAGAGAAGAGGAAATGGAGAAAGAAATTGGTCACAATCACCTGTTGCTCAAAAACTACAATACCTAGTACACACAAGAGACAGGCAGTAGAAAAAGCTCCATGTGTCTTATTCATCAATACTTGGCTTATATGCGGAAAATGGCTGACCTGTTCCTGATTGATGGTCCATTGGTCGGTTTCCATGACAGCCGAGACTTCATCATTTCCGGGAGACGAACTGCCGACGTATGAATCGATGACATTTCGCTTCCCATGAGCTGTTTGCCTTCATGAGCACATAAACTTCTTGCTTCAACGGTGATACCATTCTGCATTGGCAATAGGTCAAATGCTTACGTTGCATCGACAGGTCTATTATTTCCCAATGTTGACGTCATCTTAAGTAACAGTATTTACTTTAGGAATGGTTATCAATGACCCACCATTCAGTATGTCAGATGTAACTGGTTTCTTCAGTCACAACATCTCTTGACATTCCTAATTTCCTACCTCATGAAGATGATGGTAGGAAGCTGTAGTATATGTCATCTGCTACATTATTTGCATGGACAAAAGTTGATACTTCACTGGTTAATTCTTCCAGCCATATTGTCTTGTGTGTGCTGCATCGAGAAGCATAAACACCTCCAATGTCGCTACCACGGCCTGTCACCACACTGCATCACGATCTGATGGACAGCACAGTAAGTCCATGACAGCGTAAAGTTTCAGTGGCTGGTTCAGTGTTGAAGCAGTGTAGGCGTAGCCAAATTTGACAGCATGATGGGTGCACCTCCTCGGGCATTCTTCCATCTTTTTAGCAGCCGTAGATGGGAAACGAACAAAGGATGAGCTGTTATGATGGCTACTCCATGAAGCCTGATGATGGCAACAGTGTTCCAACTTCCAATACACTTAACGTAGATGGTGATAACTGGATGGGAATCATCTTGGGAACAGATAGCCAGGTTACAGACAAAAGGTCCAATTTGAATCTGGTTACAAGATGACACACGGATGCAGCCGACGTAGAATGGAATCTAGGTGGAAGCGGCATGTCTTCATTAAACAGCAATGACGTTTCTGGTACCCGACTCCTGTATCCATGGTGAAGGTCACAGTCTGTTGCTGGAATTTTGGTATCATTGAAGGTTAACTTCCAGGTAAGATGGTCTTTCGACACCTTGCACAGAACTGAGATTTGGACTGTCTTCTGCACAGACAACACCAGAACCCCACTGACCCTGGCAATCTGCTTGAGCTGAAGTTCATCTGTACCTGAAACCAAATTCTCAGACTTAGCCGCATCACCATAAACATCACCAAATTAGGCCAACTTTCTGTTCAAGTGTGAGGACATAACAGTAAGATCAGAGTCAATCATTCATTCAATAAGTTCATTTATATAGCACCTCTTCAAGGGGGTTAAGAGACGCTCCCAACCTCAGCGTGGCTAAATAAAACTGTCTTAAGATGAGAGAGAGGAAAGCCTGAGAAGGAGTTTTAGAAATGGAGCAGAGTGACTAAGGAAGAACATTTCAGGTTGAGGGTCCTACCGCCGAGAAAGCACGGTTCTGCATACATTGTACTTATGAGTTCCTCGTCATCTAAATGTCTTTCTACACAAAATCAAGAACTTTTACAGCAACTTACAAAATGCAGAGTTTTGCAGACTAAATAATAATTTAATTGACGCTGATCTCGAGCTATTCGAGCTGACGACCAAAATGGAGTGCGTGTCACAGGACGAAATGTTTCCCGAAATGTTTTCGAATATCGTAAGCTCGAGTAAGCTCGTTATTTTCATTTTCGAATTTAATGGATTGTTATCAGATCGTAAGTTCAAGTTCGGAACGCTGCCGCCCTGTTTATTAATCTCAATAGTCACAGCCCTAAGTGGCTCATATTCATATGCAATATTTTTAAACACCGGGACTTAATGGACCTTGAAACATATCTGAAGGAATTTGCGGAACCCAACGTTTTTAAGTGACGAAGCAAAAGTAATGCGATGCTATTTATACTATATATTTTATACTAAAATGCGGGGCAAAAATTTATTTGAATTTTCTGTTAGCTGCCGCTGGCGCTTTGCTGTTGTGTTGCTTGACTCGGGATCTGCTAAAAATAAAGATAGCCCCTCCCACTCCTGGCTTGGCCGAATCAGGAGTGATCCAGTACTTAGGCCATTAGTTAAGTTACCGAACCTGTTGTAGCCGAACTGCGTGTCGTGCGAAGCAGGCCGTATTTCGTATAACTTGTACATGTAATCGTTCTGCGGTTTGTCAGATTGAATGTCAATAAACGAAGATTATTATTATTATTATTAATTTTTACGTAACGGTCGCCAAAAATACGTTCAGTTCTGCTGTCAATGAAGCAAAATTGCGTAATAAACGTTGCCGTTGTGAAGAAATGCATTTATTTTTAACGAGGCTAAGCTGAAACCATCTTGAGTACTTGTACTTCGCTGCAATCTAAGTAATATTCGTTAGAACGTTCGCTCCTTATAGTTGCGCTATAACATTTTATAACGCACGATATTTTAGCACACCTCTAGAAGACTGGTTCTTTGCTTCTGGTTCAACGCAGCTAGATTTCTGGGATCGCGGACGGCAGAGAAACAGCGTCGTTCGCATGACAACAGCACCGCGCGACGAGTTTTCAGTGGATGAACCTGTGTTGTTTTTCTCGTGCAGGTAAATTAAAAAACGGTTAATTCAATCTGGTTGGTGAAAGTTAGATTTGATTACTAATTTGTGAAATGGTAATCTCTCGTTTTAGCGTTCTAAATTGGTCGTCATTGCATGGAGTTTTACCGTTTTAGCTTTGGTCGAATCGTCGCACACGTTTGATTGATGCAAAGAATCTTCCTGAAATTGGAACTGGATTGGTGAAAGATTCTGGGTGAAATTGGAACTGGATTGTGAACAATAATTTTTAGTTAATCAGAACTTGGATTGATAAGAAAAACTTGCGGCGTTCATGTACAATCGGGGGACGTTATTTTTTCGCGTCAGGGTCGGTTAGGGTTCAGGTTAGGCGTCGTGAGGGTCGGTTAGGCTTAGTTTTAGGGTTAGTGCAGTCATTCTGCTGAGCGCTTTGCATGTTGCGATGCCGTCGATAGGATAGGTCGCTGCGCTCTAATTTTATTGCATTCGTTGGCAGACACTGTATGTAAGGTAATATAGACTGTATATGTTGCGTCCCCTCTTAGTACATGAACGCCAAACTTGCTGTTGCCCAATTAGAAACTGGACTGATAAATCGAATTCTTGCCTAAATGGAAGCGGGATTGATGAAAAGCAGAAGCTGGGTTGATGAAAAATAGTTATTCTGCGCCTGCGAATAAGTTAGAACGCTTAGGTTATAGATTAGGCTACCCATAAGTGAACGACGGATCATATTACACAAGTAAAGTTATTGAGTACAAACTCAACCATAAGTGCTAATTAAGCAGCCACGCTGTCAATTGTGTTGATGTACACTTGCCTTGAAATATTTTACCATACCATTTTCCCTGCCAAAAAACTGATGACTTTTTTTAGTCAATATCCGAATTGTCTGTAAAATAATATACCATTGAAGCCTACTATTGAAACCTTGTTGACACCTATTATGGGGGCCCCCACGTTCTATGGCATTTCTCAATGGGGGGCCATGGCCGGATTTCCCCTCTGGATCCGTGTTTGGTAGCATTCTAGGAATCACATAATGAAAGACAGAGCTCTTAGAAAAACTGTCGCATCACTAAGGCTGAACTTGAAAATGCCTTGCTGGTGTTACACCTCTTCCATTATATTTGGATGTTTAAAATCTGGTTTTGATTTTATCTGATTTGCTTTAGCATTGTTAGACTATATATTTGCAGATTTGAGGAGATATTTCGAACATGTCTTTGGAAAAGCAGAAGACAGCAGTGCATACTGGGTAGGTGGATCAGTCAGCTCCTTTTTCATTACGATGACGACACTGTAAAAGATTTCCAATTGGATTTGGTTCACGTTGGATCAAATCATTTGAATTATTAACGTAATTGTTACAAAATGTTCAGAAACAGGTAGAGCATTCCAGATTCTATGTCAAGCAAACTGGAAAGCTCATCCAGTAAGAACAGTTCTAGAAAGACAATTAGATTACCTAGATTCATGGAATCGAAGCAATTTTTCAAGATTTTCTGTCTGTTTCTTTTCCAGCACTTCACTTCGAGTTGGAGCAAGTCCTGCGAAGTCCGTTCATACTCCATCCAGTAATGACAGCTTTCGGAAAAGCGGGTTCAAGTCAAAGTCGGTGATTCGATCGATGCGATCGAGACTTGTGCCAACTACGGTTCTGGACAAGCCATCACCAAGTGAGATCAGGGTAACTACTGGAATTCGAAATGTTTGAATTTCTCTATTATAGTATTGATTTTATAATTTACATTTTATTATTTGCTCATACGTTAACCTTTTGTTTCGTCATGTTTTCTATGGATGTATGATTGCTAAATGTTTGACATACCGAATAATCAGTCCAGGAGCTTGGAGTTCAAATCCTCAGAATGACAACGATATTCGGCTTCGCTAGAGTGGGGCCCAGTAGCGCATTGGATAACACGCAGGCATGGAGAGTGAGAGGTACCGAGATCGAGCCCCATAGGGTGGGCGTGCTTTGTAGGCTGCTATTAGCGACGTGTATTGCAAGATGTTTGTTCTGTTAGTAGTTAAGATTTATGTCTTCTGTCATTTGCGTTCTTCTGAATTGTGTCGATTGCATAAATGTACACTGTAACCAGTTGCGGTCTGTCAACCGGATTCTTGAATAAAGGGGAAAAATTATTATTATTGTCATTATTAGTGCCCACAAGTGAACTTCATGACCAGAGAACTGTACACTAACTTAGGTGTTGAGAAAATCAAGGCTAAGCGAAATGAAGTCACCGACGAATTTCTACACATGTCTTCCTCTTGAATTCCTCGTTTTATGTTACACTTGAGCCACGTTCTAATTTTCTTGATTGTGACACGAATTCTGGTACAACATAGTCAAGAATACGGTCCAGTGCTTAAAGTGTAGAAAAAGTAGTGCATGGATGCCCCTTCCTTTTCCAGGCTGTGCTGGCGTAACAAGTGGCAGGACGGTGTGCAGTTTTGAAAATAAGTGCATGAACGCTGTCCATGACCGTCCAGTCACACTTTAAACCCTGAGATTACCGATCCCAACTTGGTTGGAGTACTCGTCTTGTAACGTTATGTGTTCAAGATGGTTGCTGTGCTGTGTAGCCATGAGCAAGTCCTTCACACTTGCCTGGCACTATTGATTATGGTAATTCTTGGTCATCTGATAGTGCCACTTAATTAATTAAGTAAGTAAGTAAGTAAGTATTTTCTTTATTACTCCACTTGCAAACGCACAATGGGACACAGAACATCATTATAATACATAGAAGTAATAATAGGTAATAAAAATGTGCAAATTATAATCAAAAGTTAAATATAATATAATTACTAAACTATCATCGACAAACAAGCTAACTATATAACATTCTGGTGATAAATCCCTTTGCAATCAACGAATCACAACGTGGTATTTCAAGATTGTGTGATCGGGGCCTAAGGGAGTAACCAGTTACACGTTCAGGTGGAAGAAGATAATGGAGGACATGCCCGGGGTCACAGAGGATAGAAGAAAAGAGGGATACATCTGCCTTAGAACATAACATGTCAAAAGTAGGGGTGTTAGAGGGCAAAAAACCCTGTCTTATCAACTTTCTAATAATAGCGGACAGACGACTCCTCTGACCCTCATTTGCAAAACCCCACCATGCTGGTGAAGAATAAAGCATTCGCGCAACAGTGGTGGAACGCACAACATCATGGAGTCGGCTGCCTGTCAAACCATGTGAAACAAGGACACGAAGTGCATAAAATGACTGCTTTGCTTTACAGACAATGTTATCAATGTGCTCAGAAAAACCCAATCTATATGAAAGCGTAATACCCAGAACCTTGACTGCATTAACTCGTTCAATCCCTGTAAAGGGGGGAGGGCAATCAGAAGTTTTGGAACGGGGACGCCTAAAGATGACTTCACATGACTTGCTATGATTGAGGCGCAAGTTACAATTACTAGCCCACTCTGCAATGTGATTAATTAACAACTAACAATGATAACAGCAACAACGACAACAACATGATGCTTCATCGTCATAATGTGAATGTTCGTAACATCACAAAATGTCTATTATTTTGCCAATTTATTCTCCATTGCATGTCCTTTCCAGGTGTACAATGACGCTGGTGAAGATGTCACGCCGAAA